>ONZH01026243.1:0-34483 GCA_900303285.1 Rhinella marina
TGCATTTCTGAGTTATCCTCTCTCTTCTTATTGTAGCTGGGTCATGTGACCAACTCCCTGACCTCCAACTGACCCAGGACAGGAAGCCAGTCACTGCTCTATTCATTCCTATGAGACTGAAAGTGAGGCTCCCATAGGAATGCATAGAAAATTAGACTTCCTGTCCACACATAAGTCTCTGTGTGAGTTGGTGGGTCTAATTCCTAGTCACATGACACAGATGAGAAACATCAGGGAGACATAACTCCCAAATACAGCCATTTTGAAGAAAATTACATTCACTACAGATTACATCATGTACATTTCTAGCAGGACAAGGAATAAAATTTTTTTGCGGGAGTTCTTCTTTAACACCCACTGCTGCATGGACACCGCTCCTGCACCTGCTACCCATTGGATGTACTATAATGCGCTACTGTGGTTAGAATACCACTATTAGGATGTAACAGTACCTCCATTTGTGACCAAGGTTTATTCAATGATTAAAGGGGTTTTCTGGGAGTACAATTTTGATGACCTATCCTCGGAGTTGGTCATCAATATCGGATCGGTGGTGGTCCAACTCTTGGAACCCCCACGAGCTGTTTGAAAGGTTCACAGTTCTCAGACAAGAGCTTTGACATCCTCACAGCATACAAGCAGTACACTGTATAGTGGCTGTGCTTGGTATAACAGCCCAGACCCATTCAATTAAATGGGACTGAGCTGCACATTGACCATGTGTGACCAATGAACGTGATGTCACTAGGCTAGGAAGAGGCCGCAACTCTCAACCGCCTCCAGCAGTGGATCAGTAGGGGTGCCAAGAGTCGGACCCCCCCTTCCCATTGATTGGATATTGGTAACCTCTCTCGAAGAATACAGCATCATATTTACTCCTGGGAAAACCCTTTAAGATCTAGTTGAATAAAAGTTACATAATAGAAACAGGCATATGCTAATTACATTACAGAATGATACATTCAAGGACCAGTACCAACCTTGCATGGTAGAAGGGTGGGCCTTTACGATACATGCACTGGAAAAACCAAATGAAAAAATCTGAGATACAGAACATAAGTCATAGCTGACAGATAGTAAATGGGGAACTGAGGAAGTGTACTATACTAGCAGGGGGTTGAAGGGGTGAGTACTCTTTTTTTAGGGTTATTTTACAGCCTTGTGGCTGTAAGGAGTCGGACAACCCCTTTAAAGACTGTGTGTGATACATCTACTGACTTACACAAGGTCTGTTCCATACTTCAGTCCACCTTTGGGCACCCAGCCCTTGCTCCGGAAGTGGTGATAGGATATATAACACGTCTGGAAGTTTTGTTGTGCCGCACTAAACACTTCCACAATTTTAAAATAGTTAAAGGCTCCTAGAAAAAAAAAAGTCATACAACATGAAATAATTGGTTCAGATATATCACTCAAAAAAAAGTGCTCAGAACTCTTACCAGTATATATATGGGGTCTACACACAGCCACTTCAGTGGAGTCACAGAACTTTCTGTGTCCTATGTTACTGTCATTTTGAACAGAATTTAGGTGGAGGCCCTCTGTAAAGCACACAGTGTTATGCCTAATGAATGGCTTGAAGGGCCTCTACTGGATAAACTATATGAACACATCTTACCTTTCTATAGGATATGGACAGGCACCCGTAAAGCGTATACCAAGAAGAATGCCTAGAAAGACAAATTTGTTTGGGCTTATTATTCTAAATATGTATTATATTCCATATTTTGGTGAATACAATATCTCTTTATGGAGAGCGCCTAAAGAACGTAAGGAGTCTTATAGGCCAGGCAACGCTCATCTGGAATTCTTGGAAGAGGGCATGTAAACGAGCTCTTAGCAAGCTCAGCCTCTAATACCATCAGATGTAAGGCAGCTATCCTATAAGTCAATGTTTGACCTTATAAACAGGCCTTGAGACATGACTTGGATAATAAATAAGCCAGCATCTCATCTGCAGACAGCTGTTTAGAGGTGATTGTGCCTCATCAGTGCACAGCAGAGAGTACTGGCTCAACTGGGTGACAGGTCTAGGTCAGGATTCATGGAGTTAGCCAGTTCTCTCTGCTTGGCACTGATGAGGCGCATCACCTCTGAAACGGCTAGTCTGCAGATGAGATGCTGGCTTATTATTATCCAAGTCAAGGCCTCGTTTAAAAGGACAAACATTGATTTATAGTATACGCTACCTTACATTGGAGGCATTAGAGGCAGAGCTTGCTAAGAGCTCAGTTACATACCCTCATCCTTATAGTCCATATGAAACATTACAGATGAAAAAACGTACTTCTCATGGCTTGAGTTGTAAGTACTCAAAAATTCTGAATGGATTCCGCCGACAAACCCAACTTTAATTTCTTCCACCTTCTAGAATAGAAGCAAATCATTAGATAAAAAAGACTAAAGTCTGGACACATTCAATGTTATTTACTCCACATCTGTAAGACCTCTACTTGCCAAAAGGGGAAGACAAAATAACAGCCACAGCAGTGTATATAAAAACATAAATCCTGCATTAGATATTGGTGTAGAAATCTGTATTACAGCTAACACGGAAATGGCTGTGAAGAACCCAGGCATGGTCACAGGTCACAAAAATCCTTAGAACTGCAATGAACCCAACCACCGAGAAATAAAGACGGTATGTTCTCATAACACTGAGGCTGTACTACTGCAGCTGCATAACCTTCCTCCTGTCTACCTTATATGTATTTAAGACAGATTTTTAGGACTATATATATTTTTTTTGATACTTGAGGACTGATTTATATAGTAATCAGAACAATTACCAAATAAGACATGGTTCAGATGTCACTTTCAACACAGTGTCCTAGTAGGGGTGTGTTCTCATGAGTAACAGAGACAGGCTTCAACAGTACATAGTATCGGGTCCACTCTATAAAAATGTACACAATTGAACATTGAACAAGTCACAGAGTTAGGGCCTATGTACACGGCTATTGATGGGGCATTTGCCATCCCCAATGCACGGGCACATCCATGCGCAATGTGCTCTCCTTCACTTTTGGGGGGCTGTTTTAGAGATAGGTGGAGGTCTCAGAGGTGGAAACCACACATATTTGACATTGATGGCATATCTAGCGATATGCCATCAAAATCCAAGATGCACATAACCCCTTTAAGATAGCTATTCCTCTACACATGCATGTGAACGTGTTGAGGCTTAAGAAAGATGCTAGGGACACCTGCCTTACACATTACATGGTTGCCCAGGTCCTGCAAATCGTCAGGTTCATACACCAGTCATCTAATGTGTATGTCCACCTCACTAATTAAGCACTTGAGTTTCCTTACACCTCTTTCCTCCTCCATGTCTTCAGCCTCTGCTGTAGTGTCCTCTTCTACCATGACATACTCGTGTGCCCCACATCTTCCCTTCCTTCAGTTCCAGTGTGAAGAGTCAGTTTTCTCCAGGCTTGCACCCACAATGTATTATAAAGTCATCATGCCTATGGCAGTGCATCTTTTCCAGAACGTCTTTGTCTAGCGGAGTGCATGTGTCATTGGTGTCAGGGTCCTCCGACCCATATTTTGATAGAGGGTCATAATCAGGATTTCCTTCTCGAACTATGTCGTCTTTAGTTGGAAGCCACTAATTCATTCAGCAGCCTCCGGCTTGTAGCTCCTCTAACGGGACCCTCTGAAGTTTCTGCCTCATCTGGCCAGATTTATCAGGACTGGTATATTCTCCAAGTATATTGTTAATAGACTTGAAGTCCATAATGCTGTCCTTTTAAAAGTTCTTTGGCCATTCTAACATGATGCTGATACCTTATAAATATAGCATTTTCAATTAGATATTCATTGAAACACAATGGCCGATTGTTTTAACCGTGAATTCTATGATGCGAGAATAAATAGGGTCCCACACACAATAGCTAAGTGAAAATAGATTTGTTTAGCTTAAATGATAAACAAAAGTACAGGAGAAACAAGTAAACAAGAATCATAAACAAGTACAATAAACAAGAATAAAACCAAAGATATACTTAGCTATGAGTTTAAAAAATACATCTGTCCGGGGGGGAGCCCTCCACTGGATCACCAGGGATACCCAGTTGCGAAAGTAGTTGACTTCTTGACATTGCTGCACCTGAGCAGTCATGTCACTCCCAAACATCTGCATGTTCCATGGGCCCCCCCTTTGGGCTCACAGTCACTCACTTTAAATACCCTAGGTAACTACTTATTAACTATGGACACTTCTAACATTCATCAATGTTTAGATGAGGCAATGTTTGAGAAGTGCCCAAGACACAGCCATAAATGTAAAACCAGACATTAGATACAAAGAGAATGTATGGTCAACAATAGAACAATAGTAAGGATAAGACAACTATGAGACAAACACAACAGAGTAAAGAAAGGTAAACAAACAAGAAGACATAAGTGAATTGAATATAAACAACATAGATACAAAAAGTATACACCATCGATAATTATACACAAACAAGGTATCTAAATGTGCACATAAAATATGATCTATCAGTTATTAAAGGGTAACTAAACCTCTGCTGAAATAATGCGGCAGAAGCACTGCAGGAGTTCCCAACGCAGATGTGGACCCAGCCTTGGGATGGAAGGTAGTCAGAATTAATTGTATTAGAGATCTATGATCGGGGCAGTTAAGTTTTCATCCATCTACCTCTACTCTCCTCCATCTTCACTACTGTCAGCCTCACAGGGTCAATGAATGACCAGAAGTCATATTGTTAATTTATCTAGTAATGTGATATATTTTTACCCTCTTTAGTCAAGCAGTTGGGAAGTCTGTAATCCTGCTCCCTAAAAGTACAGTGGTAGGGTATGATGATCAGCCATATAACTAATGGTATTTGCAGCGGGCGTCATGGCCTGTGGGTCTGAGGAAGTGAGGGTCTGTCTGAGGTCTAATAATCAATGAGGGTCTGATGTGAGGTCTGATGAAGAATGGCGGTCTGGGGTCTGATGAGAATGGTGGTCTGATCTGAGGTCTGATAAAGAATGAGGGTCTGATCTGAGGTCTGATGATGAGAATGGGGGTCTGATCTGAGGTCTGATGAGAATGGGGGTCTGATCTGAGGTCTGATGAGAATGAGGGTCTGATCTGAGGTAATGATGAAGATGAGGGTCTGATCTGAGGTCTGATGAGAAATGGGGTCTGATCTGAGGTCTGATGAGAATGGGGGTCTGATGAGAATGGGGGTCTGATCTGAGGTCTGATGAGAATGGGGGTCTGATCTGAGGTCTGATGAAGAATGAGGGTCTGATCTGAGGTCTGAGGTCTGATGAGAATGGGGGTCTGATCTGAGGGCTGATGAAGAATGGGGGTCTGATCTGAGAGCTGATGAAGAATGAGGGTCTGATCTGAGGTCTGATGAGAAATGGGGGTCTGATCTGAGGGCTGATGATGAAGAATGGGGGTCTGATCTGAGAGCTGATGAGAATGGGGGTCTGATCTGAGGTCTGTGGAATAGGGGGGTCTGATCTGAGGATCTGATGAGAATGGGGCTGATCTGAGGGATGATTGAGATGAGGGTCTGATCTGAGGTCTGAAATGAGAATGGTTGTCTGATCTGAGGTTGATGAGAAATGGGGGTCTGATCTGTAGGTCTGATGAGAATGGGGGTCTGATCTGAGGTCTGATGAGAATGACGGTCTGAATCTGAGGTCTGATGAGAATAGGGGTTCTGATCTGAGGTCTGATGAAAAATTGGGGAAGGTCTGATTTGAGGTCTTGATGAGGACTGGGGTCTGATGAAGATCCTGGATCGTGATCTGGAGTCTGACTGGGAGCTTGATGAAGATTTGGGGGTCTGATATGGGATGCCTGATGAGGAATGGGGGTTCCTGATTTGAGAGCTCTGATGAGAAGGGGGCTCTGGTCTGAGAGGTTGATGGGATCTGGGGTCGCGATGGAAGAATTCTGGGGTCTGAACTGAGGGCCTGATGAAGATTGGGGTCTGATATGGATCTCTGATGAAGATTGGGGGTCTGATCTGAGGAAAAATATTTTTTTGGTCACTTATTTTCCCCTAAATCTTAGTTGCGTCTTATGGCCCAGGGTGCCTTACAGAGCAAAGAATATGATAACTATAATATAATACAAAGTGATAAAATAATTACCAGTAAATACTTACTTGATGGAAGAAATGACTGGAAATTTCTTTTTACAATCTGTAGAAGAGAAAAACTGTTACGTGCTTGTATATTATGCTCATATTGGGCGACACAAAGTGACAATCTCTGTAAAGCCCAGCAATTCCTGCCAGAGCTCGATAAGATGACGTTATATACATGTCATTATTTGTAGTCGGTCTCTACTACATAGGACAGAACAGATAAAAAACCTTTCTACAGGCATGTATATAATATGCCTCTTATATCCACCTTACCTTTCCAGCGCACTCTCAGCTCTTCCTGTGCAATGTTGTACTCTGGTCGAGCTGCGTGACAAAAGCCCCTTCCCAAAATATCCCTGCAGATCAAAAGAACAATTCATAGCTCATTCTACAATATTCTGGACCATTTCCTGAAGGCTTCTTTTACAGCTGATCAAGGGTTGAAGATTGATGATCACACATGAAGTGGATGTATCATAAATTACTATGATACAGACAGTTCGGGTCTGGGGAGCCACGGCTGGCCTGGTAGATGCGGCCGACACATAGACCATGTTTCCCAAGCCGATCACGGTCGTGTGCATGAGCCCTTAGGCTGTGACTACACCATAACTAAAGTCATGCAAATTCTGGTATTTGTAGTTGTAATGTGTCCACTATTATTCCTTTTGGGGAAAATACTGGCAAGTGGAGTAGTTGGCTGATTTTGTGGTTGTTTCCTTATGGAATAATTCAAATTTCACAATGGACATTTCCCAAATTTGCACACAATTTCTAGCTACTGCATAATCTGAGGAGTGCAACTGTGCCCCATAAACAGCCCCTCCGGACTGCCATTCCAGAAGATGAAATGAAGCACAGCATTACAACATGCCGAAGGAACCTCCTGCTTCTGGCCAGTAGGTGTCATGTGATCCCCATTGGGACTAACATAAGGTGCACCCAATGTCATAGGTGTTATTAGTGAACCTTATAAATACCAAAGTAAGGCTACGTTCACACTTGCGTTGTTGTTTTCTGGTATTGAGATCCTGCACAGGATTCAATACGGAAAAAAACTTTTCCGTTTAGTCTCATCTTTCTGAATGGGAAGAGATCCGTTCAGGATGTCTTTCATTCCGGCAGCATTCCGTTTTGTGGCCAGTCATAAAAATGGGGAAAAAAAACGGAAAACAATGTAAGTCAATGGTGACGGATCTGGTTTTTTAGAAGCCTAAAAAACGGATCCGTCACCCATTAAATTTCAATGTATTTAGTGCCAGATCTGTTTTTTTCTGTTTTGACTTCACACAACCGCATCCTAACGGAACGGATGCATCCTGATGTGCAAAATCAAAACGGATCTGTTTAAATCCGGTATACAGATCCTCTGCCGGATCTCAATACCGGAATTAACAACGCAAGTGTGAACATAGCCTAAGGGCACCTATCCTGCTGACAGGTTTCCTTTATTTTGTTCCTTGCTCCACATGGTATTGTGGTAGGAATTACAAATTTCTCATACTGCAAATAATATTGTCAGACTCCAGGCCTGCAATTTTACAACAGTCTGTAGTCTGGTGTCCAATGCTGCCAAATGGTCAAACTTGCTGGCTCTGGCGCGCATGTATTTGTTCTGAACAAGATGAGGGGAAGAAGCCATTGTCATTAAATGGTCTGCAGGTCCCCGCTCAAACCAATATACCATCTAAGGGATCATGCAAAACGCAGATCTGCAAAAATAGGATGACGTCCGTGTTGCATCCGTCTTTTTTGCAGACCCACTGGCTTCAATGGGTCATTGTTCAGTTCCGCAAAAGCAGCGACATGTTCTATTCTTGGTCAGACAATGCGGTCCACTGACCAATTGATGTGAAGGAGTCTGAAAAAAAAAATTGGAACACAGACGACATCCATATTTTGCAGACCGGCAAACTACATACGGTCGTGTGCAATGAGCCCTAATGTGAATGGGAAGCTTCAGCCCAGGCCACATCAGGATACTGATAGTTAGGGAAACCTTTGGTACAATTACTTTAACCAGAACGCCCTCACCTTGCCATACAGCAGCTCGATATCCTCCGCACTCCTCACAATGACGTATTTGTAATAATCTCTCCCTTACAGATCCGGAAATCTTTCATGTACAAATCATGAGACAGTGGGATGGGAAAGGGAGATTCATACGACTCGTACACTTTCCGTTTCCTCCTGGAGCGTGGAACGTGGCCTGGGACATGGTCTTCACTCTTGCTGATATAGAGGAGAGGAAACATTACTATACTGGATATACAATAAAGAAGACAGTGAGAGAGGTCTAACATCCATGAATGTTACCCTTCTAGGACTGAATTCTTGCCCACAAGCATTAATGAGCACCCGGGACAGCGCCATTTATTATAGATTTTTACGAATACGTGGTACTGACATCATTGACATACAAAATCTCATTCATGTTATGACAAATTTTATGTACCGCAAATTCTGTTAATGGGGGTTTCCAGACTTCATATATTGATGACCTATCCTCAGTAGGTGCACCAGTATGAGACTGTGGTAGTCCGACACCCCTGCAATCATCTGAACCCCGTAGCTGCAGGAACTACCACTTTGAACACAGCTGGAAGCCAGATTATTATAGTCCCCTTGTGGGATTATTGCGGTAAAACGGTTAAAAAAAAGGAGTAAAAAAATTAAAATTCCAATGTAAAAAATATGCTTTTTTCCATTGAAATTTTCAATGTAAAAAATAAATATCCACATGGTTGGTATTGCAGTTCGTCATAATGATCTGCACTACACAATATCATGTGAATTTTCACGTACGGTGAACACAGTAAAAAACAACAAAAAAAAAAACAGAATTGCTGCTTTTTGCTTAGTCTCCACAAAAAAATACAAAGATACAAAAAAAAAGGCCGCAAAGTAGTAAAACGTAACAAAGAGGCGCAGCAGTTGCAGAGACAGCAGAGGCTCTAGGTGTAATGACAACGCCCAGTTGCTCCTAGAGGATCATTTGCATATAATAAAACACCATATTTCTCAGTGATGCAGACACATATGAACATGGGACCAACACAGATGTCTTCAGCTGCAAGTGCACATGTAACAGGTCAGCCAGTGTCATAGGTTTCTCACTAGTGTCATCATGGCTTCCCTTTTATAATATTTCATTTATACTATTAATGGAAATGGGAGAACCCCTACAGACCCCACTGACTTTAATGGAATTAAGAATCACACTGTGACAGCCATAATCCTGGAAGGGGGTGAGAAACCCAATGAAAGGTCTGAAGACTAGTGTGAACACAGACTAATAAAAATTGACGTTGCCATAGTGACATTTCACCCATGTTAAGCCCTGAAGCAGCCACTGGCTGCTACAGTCATGTGACAATGTGTAACTACACATGACTACGGCCTAATTGTCACTCAGAAGTATGAGGGGGTAGCATGCTGTCTATGTCGACAGCGGAAAGCCCATTTAACACTCAACCAATCGGACTTCATGTTTCATTTTGCCAGCCCAGTTTTCAAAATAAAAGCTAGGCTCTGATTGGCTGCTTTGAGTACGGCTCCTGCTCCCCACTGTCACTATGAGATATGCGTGCACTGCGCAGTAGTTGTAAGCCATCATGACGGTGAATGTAACAAACGCGGACACGGTGATAAGCTACAGGCGGACTACAGCCGACACTCACCACCACTCAACACCCAGAAGAACTGTAGTGTCGGCTATTTCCCATGTCTGGTTGGTATAGCCTAAAATGTATTGGCTTCTTTGATGGAATGACGTCATGAGATCATGTGACTGGTTCTGCCCGCCCCTTACAGACTGCCAGATGCGAGAAAACAGCTCTAAGGAGAAGTAGAGCTAGAGCAGCACTGCTGCGTTCAGAGCAGGGAGAATGCAGGCAGTTTTGCTGTGATCAGTGATTTTTGGTGAGGGATCTGGGGATATATATTTATGCACTTTGTAGGGGAGTATATAAAGGGTGTGAGAGCTACTAAAAGCCACCTATATTGCTCACCATACATTCCTTTACAAGGTATTTTTAACTCCTTAGTGCCTCCTCCATGAAGTGCTTTTGCCTCCTCTGTGCCCCCCCCCCCCACAGGCCTCCACTCCCTCCTCTGTGCCCCCCACATGGTGTTTTTTCCTCCTTAGTGCAACCTCCATGCAACTGTTTTTGCCTCCTCTGTGCCCCCTCCACACAGTGGTTTTGCCTCCTCTGTGCCACTTCACACGGAGGTTTTGGCTTCGCTGTGCTCCCCGCATGTGGTGGTTTTGCCTGATCTGTGCCCCCCTCCACATGGCGGTTTGCCTGCAGAGTGCCCCCACAAGGTTGTTTGCCTGCAGAGTGCACTGTAGTCACACAGATTTTTGCAATAAGCCATGCCTCTAATCCAGATGTTCACAACCTGCGGCTCGGGGGCCACATGCGGCCCTCAATATCATTCTGTGCGGCCCCCAACCATCTGGTGACAGACATGAATGTCTGTGTCTTGTGGCTGCTTACTTGCGTCTTTCATGTATTCTCCCATTCGATGGGAATCCTGGAAGTGTAACCAGACATTTATAGTATATACTGTATGTACAATACACTATAAATACAGTATTTTAGTTGTTAATACCCCTTTAACTTTTTTATTTTTGGCCCTTGGGATTCCTTCATTCTGACAATGTGGCCCCCAACCAGAAAAGGTTGTGCACCCCTGCTAATCCCATCCAATGTCCTCTTGTGCCCCGACACAATAAGAATGTCTACTTATTGCCATCTATAAAAGTGATGTCCCTTAAGGTGGGTTCACATCACGTTTTATGCCTCCATTTGACGTACATGTTAGGGGAAAAAAGGATACAAAAACGCAGCACGCCACGTTCTTGTATCTTGCACAGTCCGGTAAAAAAAACTATATATTTTTTTTTTTTACAATGTTGCTGCAACTGTATGGTATCACACAATGATGCCCATTTACTGCCCCACACAGTATGATGCCTGTAAATAACCACCTCCCCCCTCCATAAATACCATCATCAAAATTTCATTCATTGTGACATCATAATGGAATCCTGGATACTATTATCTGCTCCCATACATTGTGACATCATAATGGAATCCTGGATACTATTATCTGCTCCCATACATTGTGACATCATAATGGAATCCTGGATACTGTCATCTGAAGACCATACATTATCACGTCATAACCGAATCCCGGATACCATCACCTGCTGACCATTCATTGTGACATCATAATAGAATCCTGGATACTATAATTTGCTGACAATATTCTGTGACATCATAATGGATACTATCATCTGCTGACAATAACATTGTGACATCATAATGGAATCCTGGATACTGTCATCTGCTGACCATACATGGTGACATCACAATTGAATCCTGGATACTATTAACTGCTGACCATACATTGTGACATCATATCATGGAATCCTGGATACTATCATCTGCTGACCATTCATTGTGACATCATAATAGACGTTGCAGTCTTCATATCATGGGACATATACTGTATAGCCTCAGCCTTAAAACTTTAGTGGCACCCTCTGTACAGCATCATCAGTAGTGCAGTCAGCAGCTTCCACCTCTGGCTGCATGCTATGCCTAGACTTGGACACTAGGTGTCAGGATATGTCCATATGAAATGTATTCTCATATACCGTGTAACACAATGCAAATGACACAGCTGCAAGTTGGGTGATATGTGCATGTTACAACCGATGTTGCCTTGAGACCACATTGCATTCACTGAATCGTCCATGTCTAACTTTGAGGTTCACCCATTATAGATGAAATAGATAGAAGCGTATCTGGAATAACGTAGCTCAGGTACGATGACCAGTCTAATGGCACTCAACTTTCACTTCCTGTTAGGTGGACCCGCTAAGCCTCTTGTCTGGAGGAGCAGGTCCGGTCCAGCACAGACAGGTGGTGCTGGTGCAGCAGGGCAGGTGCAGCGGAGAGCAGATGGAGAATTGTTATAGAAGGGCTGATGCAGCCCACTGGAAACTAGAATAACGGAGTGATGTGGTAGGGCTGATGATGTAGCTGAAGGTGAAGATGCAGCAGAATTGAATATGTCATGGAGATGAAGCAGAGCCAGTGGTACAGCAGAACCGAAGATGCAGCTGAGCTGATGAAGCAGAGCAGAGGATGTAGCAGAGCCAATGGTTTAGCAGAACTGGAGATTTGGCAGAGATAATGGTGCAGCAGAACTGAAGATGTAGCAGAACTCTAGATGCAGCAGAGCCAAGAGTGTAACAAAGCTGAGGATGTTCCATAATTGATGATGTATCAGATCTGGAAATGTAGCAGAGTAGGTGCAGCAGATCTGTAGATGTAGTAGACTAGTGGAGACACGGTATACTGCCTGAATAGTCAGGCAGTGTCTTGCCACCTGAGCCGGTTTTAAATGACCTGGTGGGATGATGTCATCACTTTGTACCAGTTTGCTGCAGCAATGCAATATACAGGAGAGGACATTGAGTCTGGCCAAGTAGGGGAGCAAAGCAATGTATGGAGCCAGATCTGGGCAGGTGAGTAAAGCTTATATTAGATGGGCAGAGCATACAGGCGATTGTCAGGAGAGAAGCATTCCCATCAGTGGAGGAGACAGCTGCTATTACATCTCCTCCAGAGTATGGGGAGGAGCGATCACTAATGCCATTGCTTGTCCCCATACTGAATCATTGTTTGCTGGCAGCAGATTCTGATTAGACAGCATGATCTGCCGCCAGCAAACGATTTTTAAAGCTGCTGAAAGATTCCAGTTACCCGATGAATGAACATTTTCTCATTCATTGGGTTAATGGCGGCAGTATTACACTGCCAGATCATCGCTAATTAGAGTTCATATGAACTCTGGACGTCTAATATAAGCTTAAGGGTCTCTTTACACGGACGATACAGAAACAGATGATCAGGAGGGAAGTGTTCCTTCTCGACAATAGCCAGCTCGCTGGTGGAGGAGACAGCGGAATTTACATGCAATCTTCTCCACCATATGGGGAGGAGTGATCTCTAATCCCATTGCTCTTCCCTATACTGACTCGGTGTTTGCTGGCACCAGATTGTGTTTTCCTTAAACCTTGTTTTTATTGAACATTTTTCAATAATTATTACAGGAAACAAAACCATAACAATAGCTGCAGTCTGCCCTGTGAATAAATAGGAACATAATACATATTCTAAGGTAGTGAGGCAGTGATCCGCTCCTAAGAAAAGGAAAAGGGACTTCCCACCTGGAATGACATAAATGAGAGCCGCACCACACAAAATTCCCTAACACAGAAGGGAAAAGCAAATCATGCAATAAGAAGGGAGGGAGCTTGTACTCCAGGAAAGGGGAGACGAGGGGGAGGAGAAGGTACACATAATAGAGCATGGTATTCACTTATGGGAAGACACCTATCAAGGGTGTGTAGGCTTTGTCCCTCACAAGGAGTACTGTGCGGGATACACTGACACTGACCTACAGAAGCTGACCTAAATGTGCGATTCTCCCTGAAGCAATTGCTCTTGGTACCACACCGTCAGGCTTCATTCACACGTCAGTGTTTTGGTCAGTGATCTCCATCAGTGATTGTGAGCCAAAACCAGGATTAGAGCCTCCACAGACATAAGGTACAAGGGAAAGATCTGCACCTGTTCTGTGTTTAGAGCCACACTTGGTTTTGGCTCAGAATCACTGACGTGTGAATAAGGCTACATGCACACGACCGCATGTGTTTTGCGGTCCGTAAAAAAAAAAAAAAAAAGGATGATGTTCCGTATGGCATCCGTGTTTCTGTTTTTTTTGCGGATCCATTGTAACAATCCCTATCCTATTTTTTTTTGCGGGGCTACGGAACGGGCATACGGATGCGGATAGCACACGGTGTGCTGTCCGCATTTTTTGCGGACCCATTGAAATGAATGGGTCCGAATCCTATCCGCAAAAAAAACGGAACTGACATGAAAACAAAATACGTTCATGTGCATGAGGCCTCAGTTGGAAACATGTCTTTATAGCTTGTTGTACGCATTGTGGAAGTAACTGAATAAAAGGGAGTCTCGTCCCCGTCTGCCGTGTGTTTTCATCCGCACACGGAGAGAAGAGGCAGCAGCGGCGGTGCAGGGATCAGGAGTTGCGCATGGAGCGTGGACCCAGGTAAGTATATTCAGTTGGGGGCCTAACATATGGGGGGGCTTTTTATAGGATTGGATAACCCCTTTAGTACCAGCTGCTGCCACAAAATGCAACAGTTTACAAGCACCTGAAGGGTATTTAGTCTGATCCAAATATCCGAAAATGGCCCGTAGAGGCTCATCAGGGTCAAAATTTGTCAGGTGGGTGCTGCCGTCAAACGAATGATCGGATTACCCTATTAATAGGCAGTACATTTACACCGCCAGATAATGAACACACTCATTAGCGATTATCTTTAGGATTCTCAGCCTGTGTAAAAGGATGTTCAAATTATTTTTGTAATATAATACTTTAATGCTTCTCATTTCAGCCACTCAGCTTTTACATGTGACTGCGCACAGAACCCGCCGTCATAGATCAGGCCTTGTACTAATCATGAGCTCATACTATGCTTATGTACAGTCATGGCCAAAAGTTTTGAGAATGACACAAATATTATATTTTCACATGATCTGCTGCCCTCTGGTTTTTATGTGTGTTTGTCAGATGTTTTTATCACATAGAGAAATATAATTACAATCATATTATGAATAACAAAAGCTTATATTGACAGTTAGAATGAGTTAATGCAGCAAGTCAATATTTGCAGTGTTGACCCTTCTTCTTCAGGACCTCTGTAATTCTCCCTGGCATGCTCTCAATCAACTTCTGGACCAAATCCTGACTGATAGCAGTCCATTCTTGCACAATCAATGCTTGCATTTTGTCAGAATTTGTAGGTTTTTGTTTGTCCACCCGTCTCTTGATGATTGACCACAAGTTCTCAATGGGATTAAGATCTGGGGAGTTTCCAGGCCATGGACCCAAAATCTCTCTGTTTTGTTCCCTGAGCCATTTAGTGATCACCTTTGCTTTATGGCAAGGTGCTCCATCATGCTGGAAAAGGCATTGTTGATCGCCAAACTGCTCTTGGACGGTTGGGAGAAGTTGCTCTCGGGAGGACATTCTGGTACCATTCTTTATTCATGGCTGTGTTTTTAGGCAAGACTGAGAGAGCCGATTTCCTTGGTTGAGAAGCAACCCCACACATGAATGGTTTCAGGATGCTTTACAGTTGGCATGAGACAAGACTGGTGGTAGCGCTCACCTCGTCTTCTCCAAATAAGCTGTTTTCCAGATGTCCCAAACAATCGAAAAGGGGATTCATCAGAGAAAATGACTTTACCCCAGTCCTCAGCAGTCCACTCCCTGTACCTTTTGCAGAATATCAGTCTGTCCCTGATGTTTTCTCTGGAGAGAAGTGGCTTCTTTGCTGCCCTCCTTGAGACCAGGCCTTGCTCCAAGAGTCTCCGCCTCACAGTGCGTGCAGATGCACTCACACCTGCCTGCTGCCATTCCTGAGCAAGCTCTGCACTGCTGGTAGCCCGATCCCACAGCTGAAACACTTTTAAGAGACGGTCCTGGCGCTTGCTGGTCTTTCTTGGGCGCCCTGGAGCCTTTTTGGCAACAATGGAACCTCTCTCCTTGAAGTTCTTGATGATGCGATAGATTGTTGACTAAGGTGCAATCTTTCTAGCTGCGATACTCTTCCCTGTTAGGCCATTTTTGTGCAGTGCAATGATGACTGCACGTGTTTCTTTAGAGATAACCATGGTTAACAGAAGAGAAACAATGATGCCAAGCACCAGCCTCCTTTTAAAGTGTCCAGTGGTGTCATTCTTACTTAATCATGACAGATTGATCTCCAGCCCTGTCCTCATCAACACCCACACCTGTGTTAATGGAGCAATCACTGAAACGATGTTAGCTGGTTCTTTTAAGGCAGGGCTGCAATGATGTTGAAATGTGTTTTGGGGGATAAAGTTCATTTTCTAGGCAAATATTGACTTTGCAAGTAATTGCATTGAAGCAGTAGACTTTGTAAAAATTAATATTTGTATCATTCTCAAAACTTTTGGCCATGACTGTACAATGCCTAGGGTAGAAGCAATTGACTGGCGTGAGCCATATGGGACTTGAATACTCCACCGATTTATATGTCTTATCAGAGGACACTAAATGCCAATCTAAATGAAAAATGGCAGTATTTTTTGTGCATTCCCCCAACCCAAGAAAATAATTTAAATTAATTAAATTTAAAATAAGTCATATGTACTCCAAAATTGTTCCATAAAAGACAGTGGAGGAATTTATGAAGGCTTCTAAGCCAGTATTCGGGTGTGGAAAAGTCATCAACTTTTGTACAAGACCCCTTGTGTTCAAAATTTTGTCACCAATGTTTATGTACATTGTACTCATCACTTTCGTAATGGTCGAGAACAGATGGTGTCTACATGCCCTGGCTAATTTACAATCATGTCGGGAAACTGGCATAAATTACACATGAAATATGAGCAGGCTTAGATTTCTGTTTCTGGTGTGTGGACCTCCTAAGATGAGCCAAAATTGTGGGGCGTGCCGAAAAAAAAAAATCTGCTGTGGGTCCGTTGTACAATACCTGACGAGTCTGCAGTAAAATCGCCACAAGTTACATGTGGATTGTGTCGCAGATTATATCATATGTATTACAAAGGCTAAAATCTGCAGTGGAAACCAGCAGCATAAAGTAACATGCAGCACTGTTAGTATCCACTCCGCATGTCAATTTCTATACACAGATTCCGCGCCAATTATTCATGTAGCGTGCGGATGAAATTCAAATTCTTGTGTGGAAAAACCGCAGTGTCAGAAAGTACCAGTAAAGTGAATGAGATTAGACATGCAAAAACTGACCTGCCATGCGGATTTTGAAATCTGCAGCATGTCAATTGGTTGTGCAATTTTTTGTGCGGAGTTCACCTTTTTCAATAGAAGGGTGAGATCTACAGAAAATCCGCAACAAAAACCGTGAGTAATACATGCGGTTTTTGGTGCAGTTTTGGAGCAGAAAATCACGGAAATCCACGTGGAATGTCTTTTTGTAAATCCGCACCCGTGTGCAGATACCCTCTCATCTGCTTTGCTGACTCTGTGAAATGCTCTGGATTTCCGCGGTGGAAAAGTGTACGCAGCCGGCGTGTACCCAGAAGAGTTAATTGTCTGACAAGTGGAAAATTTCAGCTGAAATGAAGCAAGATGCTTACTTAAATTCCAAATACGTGAGGATCAGATGGCGTTTTTAGATTTTGCAATTTGTATAGCTGAAATTAAAAAAATAAATGATTAATATGCCAAAACACATATCGCCCTCGTTCTAAGAAAACATCCTCTTTGCAAAACATATCCAGTTTCTTGTATTTGCGATGTTTCCGTGTGTTTTTTTTATGGTAGCAGGAAAAGTTTGATGCGTCCTCTGAGGATTGTTTAATCCTATAATATGTTTGCAGGTTAAAAAGCCACGTACCACAACAATTTTTAATTGTAAAATCGCATATTTTGAGAACATTCCTTGGCATGGCAAAACATCTATTCTTCAATTATGTTTGTATAAAGGTCTGAATTCTAACACTGTCTTCACCATATTTGCGGAATTGTGGAATCTAAAATACCATACGTATTTTACCGGAACAGTGCGGCGCATACAGTGATGGGAAATATGTATTTCCCCCCCTTCCACAACCCCCTTATTATTATGTATTTATCATACCAACTTTTGAGATTTACACAAAATATTTTTACAGAAGGATTGGGGACAACACAGGTTTTAAAGCCTTACCACATTTATTAGGACCCAAAGCGTGGTCATATATCAGTAAATGAGAGCGTAGAGCTGTTTGGAAAGTTTGGTTATTATTTATTCTGTTTTATTGCACCAGCAAATCTTGCAAATGTGAGAACGGAAAGTGCAGCCTGATTGTTTTTCACGTTTGGATTGACAGTCATGCAGTGTTAGGTTATATGCACACGGTCCCTATTCCATGCAGACAATCCATAGCGTAAGGCCTTGTTCACACGTTAGTTATTTGATCAGTTATTTCTATCAGTAAGGCCCCATTCACACGACCGTATAAATGGATCCGCATCCCTTCTGCAATCTTGCGGAACGGGTGCGGACCCATTCATTTCAATGGGGCTGCAAAAGATGCGGATAGCACACCGTGTGCTCTCCGCATCCGTTCCGTTGCGCGGCACCGCAAAAATATAGAGCATGTCCTATTCTTGTCCGCAAGCACGGACAAGAATAGGCATTCTCTATATAGTGCTAGCCATGTGCGGTCCGCAAATTGCAGAACGCACATGGCCGGTATCCGTGTTTTGCGGATCCGCAATTTGCGGACCGCAAAACACTTACGGTCGTGTGAATGGGGCCTTATTGTGAGCCAAAACCAGGTGCAGGTAAAAAACACAGAACAGGTGCAGATCTTTCCATTATACCTTATCTCTGTAGAGCCTCCACTCCTGGTTTTGACTCACAAAAATTGATGGAAATAACTGACCGAATAACTGAGGTGTGATCTGGGCATGATACCGTCTTAGCTAAGGAGCTGCAATTTTCAATATCTCATGTACATGGTGCAGAAATTTTCTATGCAGAAATTGACCTATGGTGCGGATTTTGGAATCTGCAGCATGTCAGCTGTTTGTGCGGATTCAAAAGATGAGATCTGGGGCAAATCCTCGTCACAAAGTAACATGTAGGGATGTGGATTTGGGGAAGAAACACAGCAAAAATCCACCCTGACAATCCTCATAAACTACACCGCCATGGGCATGTATACAAATTAGCCGTTGGCTGAATGCTGCTCTCTCCCAGAACATCTAAACTTTAGAGCAGGCATCCCCAAACTGCGGCCCTCCAGATGTTGGAAAAACTACAACTCCCAGCATGCCCGGATGGCCTACAGCTATTAGCCTATAGCAGGACATGGTGGGAGTTGTAGTTTTACAACAGCTGGAGGGCTGCAGTTTGGGGATGCCTGCTTTAGGCCTCTTTCACACGGGCGAGATCTCCGCGCGGGTGCAATGCGTGATGCGAACGCATTGCACCCGCACTGAATCCTGACCCATTCATTTCAATGGGGCTTTTCACATGAGCGATGTTTTTCACGCATCAGTTCGCCGTTGCGTGAAAATCACAGCATGTTCTATATTCTGCGTTTTTCACGCAGCCCTGGCCCCATTGAAGTGAATGGGGCTGCGTGAATAACGCATTGCATCCGCACACAAGTGCAGATGCAATGGGTGATTCACTGATGGTTGCTAAGAGATGTTGTTTGTAAACATTCAGTTTTTTATCACGTGCGTGAAAAACGCATTAAAATGCTTCGCACCCGCGCGGAAAAAACTGAACAGTCAAAACTGACTGCGATTGCGTGCGGATTGGTGCGGATGCGTGCGGATTTTCCAGAACGCATCCGGACTGAATCCGTGACGCCCGTGTGAAAGAGGCCTTAGAGGGTTGAGTGGTCCCACCAACATTGACAAGGTGGTCAGGAGGACAAAACCCCCATTCACTTTCATTACTTGTGATTCAGGCTGCGCTGCACTACGATCTTTGGTCGTTCGACATGTATTGTTTCCAAAGTCACCAGGTAGCCCCAGCCTTTATCCCTAGATTGAAAGGCGCTATAGCGCTAAGCAAATTATCCTATACAGCAACACACTCAACACCTGATCCATATAGGAACAGCCCTATTCACTTCAAGAGGATCTGTCAGCCCTCCTGACATGTCTGTTTTAGTAAGTAACTGTATTCCCCATGAAATAGCAATTCAGGAGCATCTCTTCTTAGGACTCTGATTTGTACCATTCCTCTGTTATTCCTTCTAGAAATATATGAATAAATTGGCAATTAGTTGTTACCAGCTGGGGGAGGGGAATGTTCCTAATCAGTCTGACAATCCAGGGATGCTCAACCTGTGGCTCTCGAGCCATTGCAAAACTACAACTCCCAGAATGCCCAGTCTGCCTACAGCTGTCAGCCTACAGCCGGGCATGGTGGGAGTTGTAGTTTTACAACAGCTGGAAGGCCGCAGGTTGAGCATCCCTGGTCTAATCAATTCTGCCAATGTCAGACTCTGACAAGAGGAATGGTAACTCCCAGTTATTAATTAGCCATAATAACAGAAGAATGGCACTACTAACAGAAGAAGCTCCAGAACTGTAATTTCCAGGGGAACAAATATATACTAAAACAGATTTTCAGGCATGGTGACAGGTCCTCTTTAAGGCCTCGTCCACATTTCCGTTTTTCACTGACGTGTGCAGTCCACATTTTTCACGGACAGCACACGTACCTATTGATTTAAATGTATCTGTTCACATTTCAGTATTTGTTTACTGACCGTGGGTCAGTAAAAAAATGACTGAGACATGCAGTACTTTGATCCATGATGTGGACCAAGCACGCCCATTGAAGTCTATGGGTCCGTGAAAATCACTGACACATATCTGTGTTGTGTCCGTTTTTCACTGATGACTAATAGATTATTTGGAAATCAATTTTCAGCTGAGCAACGTCAGTGAAATAGGGATGCCACATGGATGGTAAAAACGGAAACACGGACCAACCACGGATCCTTCACGGATGAACCACGTACGTTTTTTTCATGGACGTGTCACTGACATGGAAATGTGGACGAAGCCTAAATGTGGATGTGTTGCAATGACAAATGCAGTGTCTGATCAGAGCACTTTTGTATTAGAAAACACTTAAAGGGGCTGCTTCATTTTATTTAGCCCTGAGGCCCCATCATTCCAAAATTTGGTAGGAATTCCTTTTAGGCCTCATGCACACAAACGGATTTTGTTTCCATGTCCATTTGGTTTTTTTATTTTTTTTATTTTATTTTTTTGCAGATAGGATGTGGTCCCATCCATTTCAATGGGTCCACAAGAAATACAGACAGCACACCACCATTTGCTGTCCACATCCATATGTCCGTTCCGTAACCCTGCAAAACATATAGCACATGTCCTATTCTTGTCCTTTTTGGGGAAAAGCATCAGCATTGTTACAATGGATCCTCAAAAAAAAATTGATGCAAAAACGGATTTCACATGGACGTCATCCGTATTTTTGCGGATCTGCATTTTTCGGACCACAAAATACATACGGTCGTGTGCATGTAGCCTTACTGAATTCTCTGCTGGAGAACATAATGGGGGGAGTTGGCCGGTCCCGCTGACATTGGCTGGTTCGGCCGATGTCGCAGATTCTGCCTTAGACTTTTCCCTCCAGCCTTGTTAATACTTAACAGGATCCCATGAATCATCTAGCAGTTTCCTGAATACATTATACAGTCAATATCTTATTTGTATGACCTTATAGAATGACTCCTTCACACGAAACATAGTAAAACAAAAAGGTGAAATAAAAAAAATCTCATAAAGTGTAACTGGAGACGTGGACAGTGACGAGAGATCTTCGTGTCTTCCACCAGACCAGTAAAACAGGAGCCATGATAAATATTTAGTAAAGGACCAGGGACTGCGTCCATCACAACTGTGATAATGGGAATAGTATTTACAAAACATTCTTCTGCCCGGATGGACTGTTGTCAAAAGAAACGGTTACATATTAATAGGTTTTATATGCCTGACATGCAACAGTAAACATTATAGGACCATTTTAGGGCTATTTCCTCTTGGCAACTGCATATCAGGCACTGGAGCAAGTTGTAATATAACCTGATCACACAGATGGGAGATTCCAGCTGATAATTGGATGGTAAGGATGAAAAGGGGATGGGGGAGCCCCTCAATCTGTTCTCATTACTGCTACATGGACCTAGAATATACTGGTCCACAATAACCACTGACAGACAACTGAAATTTGGACCTTATCAGAGTGGACCAAGCTGTATGGAAATGCTGTAGCATTGCATACATTGAGGTATATGTGCACAGCAGGCCTATATGGTGCCCCCTAAAACTATGATTTGTTGGTGGGGGGCTTAGTCATGTCCCATGTCTTCATGGTTTCATATAAAGTAGCTGGTGGGCACAGGCGCTTCAGTTGAGCATGGGCACCACATCACTTACCCTGACCCATCTATTGCTTTACTTATTCAAGCTTTTATTGAAACCACAGAATCTGTACAGGAATGAAAAATAAAAAAAACTCTACATAATAGAGATAATGCAACCCACAATCCGCTTATTACAGGTAAAGACATAAGTAAGTGTGCAGACGGAAGCAATATTCTTGCAGAGTACAAAAGCAAGAAATGTGTTATACTGATTGATCAGAGATAATAAGCATTAAAAAGCTTTTTCCTAAAGAACAGAGGAGGGGGGGAAGGAGAGAAGGAAGGGTGCCGGTACGGGAGGGTAATCAAGGGTTAGGGAGCCCATCTATTGCTTTACCGGTGGTCTGGGACCGCTGCTGGCAGGCAGAGGAGGGCACAACATCCCTTGCTGCTTGTCCCACTGCAGACTGCACCCACTAGGTCCTCCTGCACTGCCCCTAGAGCACATGTTCTCCATGATTCTTAAAGGGCTAGTGCTTGTCCTAGTTTGCCCCAGCCAATGGCTGGACACTTCAGGTTATTTAAGGCAACTTCCCCTAGGGGAGGGTGCATGTGCTTTATGTTTTCTAGCATGCTAGTACCAAGTTATGGTGTGCTGTGTTTTTTTTAGACCCGTGTACTGACCTCTGCCTGTCTACCAACCGACCCTCCGCTGGCTGACCTGACCTTGGCACGTTTACTGTATTGACCCTTTTCTGCCTACCCTAACCTCTGATTAGTTTCATGGATTCACACATACACTTCCTGCCTTGACCTTGGCCTGTTACCTAACTACAAGTATCTCTGAAGCCCCTTGATCGGCTGCCAACCACACCAGGACTATTCCAAGAGATAGATGCCTGGTAGGTCCTCTGTAGCAAAGTCCAGATTTCTGTATAGAAGTTAATGAGTGAAAACCAGGGGACTGCCAGAATAACGCCCTGAGATCTAGCCCAAAGTCAAACCAGTTCCCTGGTGCGGTGGTTCCACACCCAGTGCCCATAACAAAACCTTATTGCTGTTATCGTAGTGTGTTTGCTGTTTTAGTTTGTCCCTGTGATCTCAGTGTAGACAGGCTCTGGTGTAATTCAGCTCCTCCTTTCTCCCTATAGTGGCAGCCATTTTACATATATGCTTTGTACGGTCCACATGTTCTGTTGAACTCTGGCAAAAAATCATCTTTCCATCTGCTGTTTTGTGCATATTCAGCCTGAAATAAACCTCATCTGGATTCTTCATGCCTGATCAGTTGAGGTGACCTGTCGAACAAGATTTCAGGAGTGAGTAGCATTGTTCACTATAGATAAGCACAGCCATATTGTCTCATGAACATCAACCCTTGCTGCATAGTTATTGAGTCAGAGCAGCTTCACAAGGCACGTTGTAAGCAAATCAGCAGGTATCCCAACAATATTCATATATAAATGTGCCGTGGTCCTTCTAAGACAGTCATCCGAGTTAAATGTGCTCATTCTGGACCATTCCGCATGTAACGTTGTTTAGTTTGAGTTTCTAATAGATTCCTTACTTTAAAAAGGACAGGTCATATATGTATGTATTTTTCATAAAGTAACCAACATGGACAGAAGAGAGCATCTATGCAGGAATATAAAGTGGAAGCCTTCATGTCCAACAGCTGACTTGTCAAGAGGTAACATAGTAAGGGCTCATGCACACGACCCTATGTAGTTTGCAGTCTGCAAAAAACGGATCCGCAAAATATACAGATGACATCCGTGTGCATTCCATATTTTGCAGAACAGAACAGCTGGCCCCTAATAGAACAGTCCTATCCTTGTCTGTAATGTGGACAATAATAGGACATGTTCTATTCTTTGCAGAACAGACAAACAGAATGCACACTGAGTCATTTCCATTTTTTTTGGCCTCACTGAAGTGAATGGTTCCACATACGAGCCGCGAAAAAATGGAACAGACATGGAAAGAAAATACGTTTGTGTGCACAAGCACTAAGGCCCCTTTCACACGACAATATTTTTTGCGGACTCCGATCCGCATTTTTCACATGAAAAATGCGGACCCATAGAAATGAATGTGTGCTGTCCGCACCCGTATGCCGGTTCCGTAGCCCCGCAAAAAAGATGGAACCTGTCCTATTCTTGTCCGCAAAACGGCAGTTTTCAGACCGCAAAACACAACGTTCGTGTGTAAGAGGCCTTAGGACTCATGCGCACAAACGTATTTTTCTTCCGTTTCCATTCCATTTTTTTTTTACAGGTCCGTATACGGAACCATTCATTTCAATGGGTCTTGAAAAAACCTTAAATGACTGAGTGCATTCCATTTCCATATGTCTGCATGTCTGTTCCACAAAAAACATGTCCTACTCTTGTCCATTTGTGGACAAGGACAGACATTGTTACAATGGATCTTAAAAAAAAACCAAACAAACAGATGCAACACATTACACTGACGTCATCATTTTTTTTGCGGATCTGTGTTTTATGGGCCGCAAAATACATAAAGATGATCCAGAGGAATTTAAAAATGATGTAGGCTCCAAAATGTTATATTCGGATGAAATCTACTTCTTTACTTCAAATATACTTCAGAATTCAATGACCCATCTCCCGAAATTTAGCACACATAACATATCATTTAAGCAAAGCATCCAAATCCCCCATTCAGATTAATGAATCAACCATCACTACATCTTTTGTCGGAGAGTTCCAAAGTCTCACTGCTCTTACAGTAAAGAATCCATGTAGATGGTGAAATCGTGATTCCTCTACAAGTAGTTATCACGGTTGCAGTTCCAGGTATCAAAAGATCATTAGACAGATCAGGCTAAGTTGACATCTGCATCCTCATTTCCATTTCTGTTCTGTCATATGTCAGTCACTTTACTGGAAATATTAGCGCAGCACGCTCACTATGTTTTTTTCCAGCAAATTTGACAGAAAGTCACTGTACCATTCAGGTTTTTCATTATATTCTCCCATTCTCTTCTTTACTTTGGTCACACTCCTCTGCACACTTTCCATTTCAAGTATGTCTTTTGTGTGCACAGCTGCTTAAAAAATATGAACGAGTAATTCATAGACTACATGACTCTCTAGATAAACCTTCATCAGTGCTTATTGAAGGCGTCTGAGTTAAAGGGGTTGTCTCACTTCAGCAAATGGCATTTATTATGTAGATAAAGTTAATACAAGGCACTTACTAATGTATTGTGATTCTCCATATTACCTCCTTTACTGGCTTGATTCATTTTTCCATCGCATCATACACTGCTTGTTTCCATGGTTATGACCACCCAGTAATCCATCAGCGGTGGTCATGCTTGTGCACTATATGGAAAAAGTGCCTGCCTCTCTGGCGGCTTGGACCGTGGGAGCGCACATAGACTGGTGCTTTTTTTCTATAAGCACGACCACCACTGATGCATTGTAGGGTGGTTGTAACTATAGAAAAGAGCAGTGTATAATGTGATGTAGAAATGAATCAAGCCAGCAATGGAGGCAATATGGACAATCACAATACATAAGTAAGTGCCTTGTAGTAACTTTATATACATGATTAATGATATTTACTGAAGTGAGACAAACTCATTAAATGAAAACTCAGCAGCAGCTGTAAATGCAATAGAAGTTATGAATAAATTGCTAGCAGTCTGCAGTAAGAGTACAGAGCGGCGGTAACCAGTTGGGGTGTGTCCCAGCACAGTCTCACTCTATCCAATCAGAGCTGCCATTTTCAGACTTGCAGGTACACCCCCCCCCCAACTTGTTTCCACCCCTCTGTACCCTTACTGCAGACTGCTAGCAATTCATTCATTACTTCTAGTAGAAATAATAAAGCAATGGCACAACATAGAGCCATAAGAATAGATGTTCCAGAATTGTTATTTCATGGGGAATGCATGAAGCTATTAAACCAGGCATGTCAAGAGTGGGTCCTCTTTAAGATGAGATCAGTATATAGAGACCAATGAAGACCCTTAAACATCACAACGCCAGCAGCAGGGGAACAGCGAGAAATGCTTTCATTTTGTAACCCATTCTGCTCCCTTTCTAAAAAGTTACAAAAGCCCTTTAATGTTACTCAAAAATAAAATGAGCAGCAGAAACCATACTGATTTCTGATTTTCCTACGATTTGTGTACTGCTGCATTACTTCTTGTATTAATTTATTGTTTTATGAGCACAGGATACGCTGTGTTTTTTCTTCCTGCTACTGATCATGAAAAACATTAATCTCTGTGAGATTTTGGCTGTGATGATGCAATGATTGCCATGAAAACAATATCACAATAATTGCAACTGCTACCTAAGAAAATAGCTTATGACCTTGCTCCCTTTTCACTAATTCTGAGCGTCTTCACCCTCGGTTAAATAGAAGAACATCAGCCTCATTTTTAGTGCAGCAGAAGACATTAGAATCTGAATCTAAGTCTATGCTGAGCTCAGGACTTATTGCTGTGGATGATGATGTAAATGTCTGTCAAGCGCTGTGGAATATGTCAGCATGTCATAAGTGAGTAAAATAAATAAATAAATAAAGTAAATAAATAACTAGCAGTTTGTACACAAACATAGAAGAGGATTCTTTACGGTAAGAGCAGTGAGACTATGGAACTCTCTGCCTGAGGAGGTGGTGATGGTAAGTTCACTAAAAGAGTTCAAGAGGGGCCTGGATGTATTTCTGGAGGGTAATATTACAGGTTATAGTTACCAGAGATGGGTCGTTGATCCAGGGAGTTATTCTGATTGCCTGATTGGAGTCGGGAAGGAATTTTTTTTCCCCTAAAGTGGGGAAAATTGGCTTCTACCTCACAGGGGTTTTTTTGCCTTCCTCTGGATCAACTTGTAGGAAAACAGGCCGGACTGGATGGACAGATGTCTTTTTTCAGCCTTATAAACTATGTTACTATGTTACTGTGTAACAGTTTACTTCTTAGGACACCGTTCCTGATCCTAACACAACATGGCCAATGTAGAGTATGCGAAAGTCAGAGTGCTGTGGAGTCTTGGGGCTGTGCCTGATGAAGTCTGACGAAACGTGTTGCACAAGCTTTTACTGTAATTTTAACCATGTATAGTTCACATCGGACTGATCTACACTGATCTCAGTGTGGCGCCTGAGAAACCTAACACTATCTGGTAAGTCAACTCACGTGCAAAATAGGGCAACTATACGATTAGTCGTGGGGCTGACACGCAAACCCTAATCAAACATCACCTCAGACAAGAAAGCCCTCAGTACAACAATATAGAAATATATAAACTTTATTTGCTCATAAGTTAAAATTCAAATAAAATATCACAGTTTAAATAATAATTATGGTGAACAGGCCAAGTATATGGTATTTGGCCACACAACGTAGCCACGGAAGTGGTAATACACTCAGTTATACATTACAGAATAAGATCCAATATGGCAATGCAAGTTATTACATAAGATCCGACATGAATAACAGTGAAAACCAGATTCAAGTTACCCGACTGTGGCACGTTGATCCCCGACGTGCGTTTCGTCTTATCGCTTCATCAGGAGGAATAACTCTAGGCCACCAAACAATCTATAATTACCCACCTAACTACCCCCAATCTCTATCACCTGGGTATCAATCCATCCCACGCCAGACGATCGGAACCGGAATTAGGCAAACCGGAAATGACGTCACTGCAGTGACCTTTATTACATATATAATGTATCCACTATCTAAATGAATAAGAAGAAGACCCAAATCGATTATAAGATACCAGAGACTCTCAGACTCATCTTCACAGAGAATGTAAAAAGGCAAACTAAGGTGAGCACACCGATGTGATCCGGAATTTCCGATGCGTGTCCGATGCATGTCACGCTGGAACGCAACCGGAAGTACAGAGTGCACTCCAGCAACCCTCACATATATGGACTCAAAGTACGTATCCAGGTGGAGCGCAGCCTGCTAGGATGGCCATGCGTTCCAAGCTGGAACACATCCGTGTAAATCTCAAGGGGACAATAAAATACATAAAATATACAAAAAAATACATAAGTGCTCATATCAAAACCATAACTGTAATCAACACCAGCCAAATTAAAAACATAATAAGTCATGTAATAACATGATTCTGTATACTAACCTACCTATACCACAAACATGATTAATATAAATTGAACATTAATAAAATATACACTAATCAATTCATAAATCACATACTATTATCTAATGAATAAAAATATGTTTACCTAAAGATGTATATTCAGTTCATAATAAATGTGAGAAGTGAATAAGTGCCACACGTGCAAGTGAATAACATAAAGTGCAAAGTGCCAAAACAAAAAAAATACCAAATAATGTTGCTCAAAAAACCCAGTGTCCAATCATCATAATTGTCCCTACATAACTAATAATTCATAATATTCACTAAACAACGTCTTCCAGATTGCAAATAATAATAATAAATATAACATGTCGCCTCCCGGTAATTCCCAATAAATCCCATGATGTTGATATATGGAATCTCTGGTTGTCAGCCACAGATCCCGAACTTAACACAGATCCCGATAATTCTAATCCATTTACTTTTCCTCAAGATGGTCATCTCGTCCCATTTATATGCTCGTCGTCAGGGGGTAGGGAATCACATCACAATTTCGAAAGATAGTAGTAATATATTGGACACTTGATATCTAAAAAAGACACACACAGTCATCAATAGCCAAACCCTTATGACCACCGGATAGGAAACCAACGGGGGAGCTTCAAGAAAAAAGATGAGTATAAATAATTATATACCGATCCTAAACTGAAAATAAAATTAAAATTAAAAACATATACCATACACTTACCAAGACCTGAGACAGAAAGCCAACCATGTGTGAGCCAATCCCAGTTCAAATTACAAAAAAGGAGCAAAACAAAGGCTTTCATTTAAGCCATGGGGGGCTACGGTGTTCAGAGTCACCATCCAACGTACCTCTTTCTGGGGTAACAGTTGTTTCCATTTGCCTCCTTGAATGTTGACCATGATCTTGTCGATTCCTGTCACCTTCAGGAGGGCTCCATTGCAGTCATGATACAGCTTAAAGTGGCGGGGAATTGTCTTCAAATTATTTATATCTTGTTCTTCTTTGGCTGCATAAATGCCCAAAACATGTTCCCTGGTTCTTCTTTTGAGTTCCCTAGTGGTTAAACCAACATATAAGAGATCACAGGGACAGCTCGCAACATAAGTAACTCCTGTAGTGTTACAAGAAATCAATTGTAGAATAGAAAATTCTTTCTTACCCCTTGAGTCCATGAATGTAGTAGCACGTGTTATATTTGGACAGGCCACACAGCCTCCACATGGTCGACAACACCACTTCGGGCCTCTGGAACCAAAGGCCCGTTCAGGTCTCATTCCCACATAATGGCTCTTTGTTAGTATATCCTTTAAATTCTTTTCCTTCCTAAAGGTGATGGCCGGTAATGTGGGCAAGTAACGTTTCAAGACATCGTCTGACCGTAAGATCCCCCAATATATAGTTATGATTCGTCTCACATCTGTGTGACCTTGGTTATATGTTGTGATAAATCTCACTACTTCACTGTCCACTGCGGTCCTCTCCTTACTAGATGAATAAATCAATTGATCACGATTCACGTTTTTTGCTCTCAAATAACCCTGTCTGATGGATCTTTCGTCGTATCCCCTATTCCGAAATCGATCATGTAAATCCCTAGTTTGTATCTAAAGTCGCTCTCCTTGGAGCAGATCCTCTTAGCTCGAAGAAATTGCCCAATCGGGATACTCGAGATCAATCTTCGAGGGTGGGAAGAGGTGGCATGTAATAGGTTGTTAACGGATGTTTTCTTTCTGTGCAAGTTGGTCTGAATATAACCATCATTATCAACTTCCAACCTAAGATCCAAGAAGTCCATGTCCGTTCTGCCCGCCTTATAAGTTAATCTGATATTCAGATCATTCCTGTTCAGAATCTCCATAAATTCCTTCAGTTCATCCACAGATCCCTGCCAAATAATTAAAATATCATCAATAAAGCGGCACCATAAATGGACCCGCTCTATTGATTTAACAGGCTCAGTCTCTCCCACAGCCCCAGGAACAAATTAGCTATCTAGTAAGTGTGGCTCTTCCGGTTTATCTTTCCAGTTTATCACAGTGCACAAGTTCATATTTAGTTGTGATAACCAAAGAAGCATAAAATATCTGCATAGAGAAGTCCAGCAGTTACAGTAAACGTACAAGCAACATGCTATAGGACACAGCTAATAGTAACCGATAGTGACAGTGGCCCACATTTACTAACCAGGTTTGGAGAAATTATCTGAGCCTAGTCCGGCAAGGAAACATGAATTCAGGAGAAATGGGCATGGCTTCATTGGGAAAGGGCGTGGTCTAACATACAACATTTAGCTCCAAAATTGATCCACATTTCTGGAGAAAATTCTGTCTCAAACTAAGCCAAACAAGTTTGTATAGAGAAATGTGTCTATCCAGCATCCCTGTCATCCAGCATCCCTGTCATCCCTGTGATAAATCTGGTGCAGCTTTAGACAACCAGTCAAAGCAGGGGCGTAGCTATAATGGAAGGAGGAGAAACAGCTGCTATGGGGCCTGAACTCAGGAAAGGGCCCAGGGGGAGGACAAATGGATTTATTTTTAGGGCCCAAGGAGCAGTAAGTATAGTGCTCCTAGTCCTAGCACTGGTGTTACTCACCGCTCCCTGGTCTTCTTCTTCAGGCACCTGTGCTACATTAAGTCCTGGCAACGCACAGCTACAGGACGGGACGTGGTGCTTCTAGGAATGCATTATGTCCTGATCCTGTGCAATGTCAGGTCACAGTGTATTGTGTGCCTAGACACAGTGCTGCATGAAGAGCAGAGGCAACCATAGGAAGAGAAGAGAGGTGATTTTTTTTTTTTTGGGTCTGGTGTGAGGTCTGCATTAGGGGACCCTGGCTTTAAAAAAAATGCTGTGGGGCCCGGTCAGTTCTAGCTATGCCACTGGGTCTAAGCATCAGGAAAACCAACCATGTGGCAGTACCCTAGCAAGAAATGCTAAGAAGTTACATTGTGACTTCATGATCATGTCCTTCATGTTCATGCAGAACACAGTATAAAATAAAGTGCATGCACTGGACTTATTCTTCCATTTTTTCGACTATTTGAAATACATTTATCCTTGTTCAGCAATACATTTTAGTAATTCAATTTGATAAACGGACTATAAAATATTTGGCTTGGAATATCCAAGAAATGACAGTAATCCGGGAATTTAGCCATAATTGAGGCATATTTCTTTTTTTCTCTTGAGATTTGCTTCACTGTCTTATTAAAACACTTAATTTTCTTCTTGTTTCAGCATCCTGCTTTCTGATTTTTTTTAAGTTACTTTCTCCCAGCTCTGCTGATATGAATGGAAACCCTTAGGCCGGGGTCACACATGACTGATTAGCCGCGGAGTTGCAGTTGTTGATTTGTGCGCCGCAAATCCGCAGTGTTGTACATTACCAGCAGGATGTAAATTTCTGTTAGACCAGGCACAAAGCCTTGTAGGGCTAGCTCAGCTGAATGTAATGATAACTTTCACTAAGTGATTTCTTGCTTTATTCTGGAGAAAACTATTAATCCATATGCAAATAAACAGTTAAGTGCATCGGGGATGACTCAACCTCTCTGTGCACCCTAGTCCTCCTGCTTCCTCTGCCATCCCCTTCTTCGCTTTCAATGACAGGGCCAGGCAATATGACTATACAGAAACATGGTCCAGGAAAGGCTGGCAGAAGAAGCAGGAGGAGCAAAAGTGCATAGCGTTGCTTGGGTCCACCCTTCGTGCACTTAACTGCTCACTTACAGATGGGTAAAAGTGTTTTTTATCCAGAATAAAGCAACGCGTCACTGAGGGAAAGATGAGCTAGCCCTACAAGGCATTGTGTCTGGTATAACCATGAATTTCACGGTGACAAGACTCCTTTTAAACAGTCGGCCAGAGGAAGTTTTTGGGGATGTATTTTTTGCAGCTGGCAGTATTTTGTGATGACCTGTGGTATATCGCTCTGTTGGGGTGGTATAATGTGCCACAATATGGTATTGGCCCTGTCTTCCATCAATTTGGACCCAACTACAAAATGGGCCCACTTTTAGTATTTTTTCCATGGCCACTTTAAGTTCCCAGTCCATCCCTGCCCTACCCTAATTTGTTGCAGAATCACAATGTAACCACCACGTACGCCGCACTCACTGGCAACAAGACCCAGCAAGCTCTCCTTGGCACTGGGCAACACCAAACCACAGGTTACATCAACAAGCAGCGCACCATGATCTCAAGAGTTCACCTCTCCATATGGTCTCGGAAACCATACTAAGACCAAGTAGGTATTAACCCTTATGCCGTCTCCTGCTAAGTAAAAACAATGGGGTAGAATGGGAGAAGTGCGGACACCATGAAAAACAAAAGAAACGAGGGGGCAGACTGCAAACCTACCAGGTTGTAGAAAAAAAAAGGCATGGATCGCACATCCACATGCTGTGCATTGATCTATTGCTGCTGAGCACTTTGTATAGGTGTTGATCAAAATTTATAGGTCCACTCAAAACATCAACTTGGCCTCTTTTGCGTGAGTAAAAAAATGAAAACCATCCACTTGTTTTTGTATTTAACATACTTGCCTATGATATTGTTGGTGAATTCAGGGCATGTAAGCCATTCCCCGGTAAACCCTAAACCTACCCAGAAACACCTATTTATGGGCAGCCCTTCATATTTTCAGACTGGCACTGTCTTTGAGAATTAGGGACAGTTCTGGCAAATTTGAGCCAATATCTAATAATGTGATAAAAAGTTTGATGGATGTGTCCCTTTAAGTCAGGGTTCCCCAAATCCAGTCCTCACGACTCACCTTCTGGGCAGGATTTGGGAATATCCCATAGAATGAATACCTGTGGTCAGTCCTTATGCACTGACACTAATTATATCACCTGAACGATACTAAGGAAATCCTGAAAACCTGACTGATAGGTGGGCCCTGAGGACTGCAGTTAAGGACCACTGCTTTAAGTTACTTAGTTTTTACCATTGAATCTTCTCCCCCATATACCACCCAACAGGGAGGCAGGAAAATGTTTGGTTAGCTTAGGTTATTTGTGTGCATGCATGGTGGTTGTGTGCTGATGATATTTTCAATGTCCTGTGCCCAGTTACCAAGAGAAGCGCAGTTCTTGAGCACAAACAAGGGGAATATGGTTCAGAGTTATAAAAAAAATATAATCACAAATATATTTTATGGTTTTAATTTTTGGACAGGAAGTAGCAGTCTATTAAGGATGCTGTAGGTGTCGGAAACGTGTAGGCTTATGCACTTTGAGAATTACAGCTGATTTTACCATGTTTCAATAAAGGACTGACTTTTATCTCCAGACCTGGTGTTGGACTTACCTTCTACCTTTGGATTACGAATGTATAATTGACATGGTGTCTGCACACAGACATGGGGACTCCATAGATGTGGATGAGCTGCAGCTACAAAAAAAAAAGAAAAATCTTTTTTTTCTGCATTGTCTTTGTAATACCATTCCTTTAAGAGACTAAAACTAATTCATACCTGTGGACTTGAGTTGAGAATGAAATGTAGCCTTGGCTATTGTTACTTCCACTTGTGTTTGGTTAATTTAATGTCTACATAATACGATACTGAGACTTTTTCAATGCTTCCATGTAATGGAAAGCCAACTCCCAAAGACCTGCCCTTGACCAGGAAAAAAATCACAGTATGAATGGTTATTCAGAGATACTTAAATAACTATTAATGATTATTCTGGTATAAAGGCCTGAGTCTACGCTATCTTCCCAGAAGACACATGGCCTTAGCATTAACCCATAAATCTTTATATGGTTCATTTTAAAGCTCTGGTGAACAACTTAATTGGAATATTTTACTGCACAGGCATTCTGGACTATTTCATATGTTGTAAGTTATGGCTGTAATCAGCTTTACTAAGAGAATAATCAGTATACCATGTTCCTGTTTACTTCTCTCTTTTACTTGTCTCTATGGGGATAATAAACCATAGTCAGGAGTGTACACAGTCCTCATAGGGACCCATAAACAAAACTTAGTATGGGACCCCTGCCCCACCCAATTTCCCAGTACGCACGTGGCAATCACTTCCAGGCAATGCAAAGCACAATGCCCCAGATTTCTGACAAAGTTGCATTTTTTTTAGCTATGCGCAAGACATTTTAATTAAAAAAAGTCATCCTCTACCTCCAGCCACTTTATCTAACTTCTATGTAGGAAAAAGTGGAATAGCTGCTTCATTAAATATGGTGCTTATTCTG
>ONZH01026244.1:0-31629 GCA_900303285.1 Rhinella marina
GAAGAGGGCTTATGGGCAGATCTGAAGTCCCCATAAAGTATAATGCCTCCTTTTGGCCCCCCATACAGTATAATGTCTCCTTGTGGCTGCCCCCATACAGTATAACGTCGCCTTGTGGCTGCCCTCATACAGTATAACGTCTTCTTGTGGCTGCCCCCATACACTATAACGTCTTCTTGTGGCTGCCCCCATACACTATAACGTCTCCTTGTATCTGCCCCCATACAGTATAATGTCTCCTTGTGGCCCCCATACAGTATAATGTCTCCTTGTGGCACCCATACAGTATAATGTCTCCTTTTTGCACCCATACAGTATAATGTCTCCTTGTGGCCCACCTATACAGTATAACGTCTCCTTGTGGCTGCCCCCATACAGTATAATGTCTCCTTGTGGCTGCCCTATGCAGTATAATGTCCTCTTGTGGCTGCCCCCATTCAGTATAACAGCTCCTTGTATCTGCCCCCATTCAGTATAACGTCTCCTGCATCTGTCTCCATACAGTATAATGTGTCCTTGTATCTGCCCCATACAGTATAATGTCTCCTTGTGTCTGCCCCCATACAGTATAATGTCTCCTTGTGGCTGCCCCCATACAGTATAACGTCTCCTTGTAGCTGCCCTATACAGTATAATGTCTCCTTGTGGCTGCCCCCATACAGTATAATGTCTCCTTGTATCTGCCCCCATACAGTATAACGTCTTCTTGTGGCTGCCCCCATTCATTATAACGTCTCCTTGTATATGCCCCAATACAGTATAAGGTCTTCTTGTGGCTGCCCCCATTCAGTATAACGTCTCCTTGTATCTGCCCCCATACAGTATAATGTCTCCTTGTGTCTGCTCCCATACAGTATAATGTCTCCTTTTATGTGCCCCCATACAGTATAACGTCTCCTTGTGTCTGCCCCTATACAGTATCACGTCTCTTTGTGGCTTCCCCCATGCAATATAATGTCTCCTTGTGGTCCCCATACAGTATAATGTCTCCTTGTGGCCCCCATATGGTATAATGTCTCCTTGTGGCCCCCCATACAGTATAACGTCTCCTTGTGGCTGCCCCCATACAGTATAATGTCTCCTTGTGGCTGCCCTATACAGTATAATGTCTCCTTGTGGCTGCCCCCATACAGTATAACGTCTCCTTGTGGCTGCCCCCATTCAGTATAACGTCTTCTTGTATCTGCCCCCATTCAGTATAACGTCTCCTTGTATCTGCCTCCATACAGTATAATGTGTCCTTGTATCTGCCCCCATTCAGTATAACGTCTCCTTGTATCTGCCTCCATACAATATAATGTGTCCTTTTATCTGCCCCCATACAGTATAATGTCTCCTTGTATCAACCCCCATACAGTATAATGTCTCCTTGTGGCTTCCGCCATACAGTATAATGTCTCCTTGTGGCTGCCCCCACACAGTATAACATCTCCTTTTGACTGCCCCCATACAGTATAATGTCTACTTGTGGCTGGCCCCATACAGTATCACGTCTCCTTGTATCTGCCCCCATACAGTATAACGTCTCCTTGTGGCCCCCCATACAGTATAAAGTCACCTTGTTACTTCCCCCATACAGTATAACGTCTCCTTCTGTCTGCCCCAATACAGTATCACGTCTCCTTGTGTCTGCCCCTATACAGTATAACGTCTCCTTGTGACTGCCCCCATACAGTATAATGTCTCCCTGTGGCTTTCCTATACAGTATAATGTCTCCATGTGGCTGGCCCCATACAGTATCACGTCTCCTTGTATCTGCCCCATACAGTATAATGTCTCCTTGTGGCTTCCCCCATACAGTATAACGTCTCCTTGTGACTGCCCCATACAGTATAACGTCTCCTTGTGGCTGGCCCCATACAGTATCTTGTATCCTTGTATCTGCCCCCATACAGTATAATGTCTCCTTGTGGCCCCCATACAGCATAATGTCTCCTTGTGGCCCCCATACAGTATAACGTCTCCTTGTGACTGCCCCCATACAGTATAACGTCTCCTTGTGGCTGCCCCATACAGTGTAACGTCTTCTTGTGGCGGTTCCCATTCAGTATAAGGTCTCCTTGTATCTGCCCCCATACAGTATAATGTCTCCTTGTGGCTGCCCCCATACAGTATAACGTCTCTTTGTGACTGCCTCCATACAGTATAACGTCTCCTTGTGTCTGCCCCCATACAGTATCACGTCTCTTTCTGGCTGCCCCCATACAGTATAATGTCTCTTTGTGGCTGCCCCCGTACAGTATCACTTCTCCTTGTGGCTGCCCCCATACAGTATAACGCCTTTTTGTGGCTGGCCCCATACAGTATCACGTCTCCTTGTATCTGCCCCCATACAGTATAACGTCTCCTTGTTTAAATGTACTGAATACAGTATGTATAGAGGCTGCAGTAACGCCCCAATCCCCCACATACTCCATCTATTGTTCTTTTACAATGGGACTAATGAACACTTTGTTTACTCTAGCTGGGGTGTAGCAGCACTGTGTAACTCGAAACCAGCAGAACAAAGGCTCTTTGTTCTGCTCATTTTATGTTATACAGTTTGTAAAAGAATATTTATGGAGCCCACAGCACTGTACAGAAACCTCTTTAAGCCACTTTCACACTAGCGTTTTAATATTCCGGTATTGAGCTCTGTCATAGGGGCTCAATTCCTGAATAAAACGCTTCATTGTCAATGGGTCAAAACTGAACTGAAGACAACTGAATGCTCCTGAATGCATTCCGTTCAGTCTTCAGACATGAGATCAAACCGCAACTGGCTGCAAGAGGCTGTGGGGTGCAAAAGGGAGAAGGCAGGCCACGCTATCCAGGCCCGCAAATGTTCCTCGGAGCAGCTCCTTGAGGCAATCTACCTTGCCAAGGGTTAGGTGTTTCGCAGTCTGCCATTTTTTTGAGGAAAGTGCTGACGATAAACGGTTATTAATTTGTAACCTGTGCGGTACCAAGATGAGCATGGGCGTAAGCACCAGCAACCTGACCACCACCAGCATGATCCGCAAAGCACCCTAATAGGTGGTCCGAACACCTGGGTCCACGATCTGTGTCTGCAGGTCACACTACTTTCTCCTCTTCCCCTCTATTACGTGCTGTCCAAGACGCAGGCCCATATGGCTTTTTTGACACCCTTATTTTTTTATTTTTTTTACTGCTTTCAGCTGAGGGTTCAGTTCATGTGAGATTTTTGTAGATCAGGTTGATACGGACGTGGCGATACCCAACATGTGTACTTTTTAAAATTTATTTAAGTTTTAAACAATAATATCCTGTTTGGAAAAAAAAATGATTGTTTAGTGTCTCCATAGTCTGAGATCTGTATTTTTTTAAATTTTTTGGGCGATTGTCTCAGGTAAGGGCTACTTTTTTGCTGGATGAGGTGACGGTTAGATTGGTACTGTTTTGGGGTGGCATACGCCTTTTTGATCGCCTTGTATTATACCTTTTGTGATGTAAGGTAACAAAAAATGGCTTTTTTGACACAGTTTTTATTTTTTTTTTTTTTACTGCTTTCAGCTGAGGGGTCAGGTCATGTGAGAATTTTGTAGAGCAGGTTGATACGGACGTGGCGATACCCAACATGTGTACTTTTTATTTATTTATTTAAGTTTTACACAATAATATCCTGTTTGAAACAACAAAAAAAAGATTTTTTAGTGTCTCCATAGTCTGAGAACTGTAGTTTATTTTATTTTTTGGGCGATTTTCTCAGGTAGGGGCTACTTTTTTGCAGGATGAGGTAATGGTTAGATTGGTACTATTTTGGGGTGTCATACGCCTTTTTGATTGCTTTGTATTACACTTTTTGTGATGTAAGGTGACAAAAAATGGCAGTTTTTATTTTTATTTTTTACTGCTTTCAGCTAAGGGTTCAGGTCATGTGAGATTTTTGTAGAGCAGGTTGATATGGACGTGGCGATACCCAACATGTGTACTTTTTTTTGCTTCTTTTTGCGGCCCCTGTCCAGCCCCAGAAGATTGAGGAGCATCAAAAAAAGGAAGAGGCTCCGCTGCTGCTGAGGAGAAGAATCCTGAGGAGGAGGAGGTAAGTGGTCTGTGTTTGTTTGTTTGTTTTCTATTTTCAGGATCATTAATGCTGAGGACTACATCGGATTCGGTGGATTACGTCGGACCAGCTTTTTTATTTTTTAAATAAAATGGTCAAACAGGGGTTGGGGGTGGTGTATATTTCAATAAAATATTTTATAAGTGTGTGTGTGTATTTTTTTTACAATACTGCAGTTTTAGTAATCACGGCTACCTACAAACGGCCCTGATTACTAATACTGGGCTTAGTGCTTGCCGGTATGACCAGCACTAACCCCAACATCTATTACCTCGGCACCCTCCGCCACCAGGGGTGTCGGGAAGAGCCAAGTACCCGCAGGAACGGACCTTCTAAATTGAGGGTCCGGTTCTGGGGCGGCTGCAGGCTGGTACCATTAGGTTGGGAAGGGCCAATAACCGTGTTTCTTCCCACCCTGGTAGTGCCAGGCTGCCACTGCTGGTTGTATCTGGCTGGAGAATAAAAAAAGGGGGGGACCCCACGCCGTTTTTTAAAATTATTTATTTATTTATGAAAAAAGTGTCCTGATTGCCATGGTAACTGATCGGAGCCCAGCGATTACACTGCTGGGCTCCAGTCAGGTCCCCACTGCACCACCAATGAAAGGGAGGGGGGCGCCTGTGGCCACTGCCACCAATGTTTATTATACTGGAGGGGGTTGAGGGGGAGGGCGCACTGCGCCACCAATGTTTTAATACTGGGGTGGGGGGTTGGGCGCACTGCGCCACCAATGTTTGTTATACTGGGGGGAGGGGGGGTTTGGGTTAAGGGCGCACTGCACCACCAATATTTTAATAGTGGGGGGGTCAAGGCGCACTGTAAAGATTACTATGGCAAGCCGGAGGCGTCCGGTTGCCATGGTAACTGATCGGAGTCCAGCGATTACACTGCTGGGCTCCGATTCCCACTGCCACCAATGTTTCTTGTACTGGGGGGGTTGTGGGGAGGGCGCACCGTGCCACCAATGTTTTAATACTGGGGGGGGGGCACACTGCGCCACCAGTGTTTTAATATTGAGGAGGGATGGGGGGTATTAAAACACCAGCGCAGCCCCGATTTCCTCAATTTTATGAATGAAGCGATACCGCTCTGTGCTCACGCAATTCTGCTGTGAGTGCAAGAGCTGCTACATCTGTAATTGTGTGTTTAATTATTTGTATCTCCTCCCTACTGTGATGTAACTTAGTATACTCCGTGGTGACAGGGTCTCTTTAAGTTTCAGAATATGATAACGGAAACAAAGAGATACATATCTTCTCTACAATAAAAACTTTTGCTGTGTGCAGTTATATTTCCTGCCTGAAACCAGATACTTGTTGAATTTCATAAAACAAAATACATCCACTTTATAAAAGGGCAAGATTGTCAGAGATGACATGGGGTTAACAGCAGCGGGGTTACGCATATTGTTTTCTTAGAGTTAGGTGTCTTCTTCTGTCCTTATAACATTAAGTTGAATGAGCTTGGACATTTTACTTGTGACCTACTTCTGTGAAGCTCCCCCGCTACTTGAACAGTCAGCTAACATCACAAGCTGAGTGCTTATCTGTCTAGAATATTAAACCACAGACATACCCAGACAGCATGCAAGACACCAACACAGTTCTAAGACAAGTCAGAATGGTTCTGTGTAATAGAGAAAAGGAGCTTGCAGGCAGACAAGTGTATATATCACTTGCATTCATTATACAGTAACTTGTAGAGTTCTCTGCCCTGTTCAACCCCAGTTCAATCTCAATAATTCTCAAGAGACCATGACTTTCAGATATCGCATCTTTACAAAATAATTGCAAATGCTTCAGTTTTGGCAGATGTCTTTTAGAACTTTCTACAGATTTAGATTGCTTGAATTTGTACAACTTATTTCTCAAACTTTGAAAGTTATCAGTAGGTTGAACTTGTATTCATTTTCCTTTCCAAATTATCCCACCTGGATACTAAGGACCTACAATATAATTTCACAAAGAAACACATTCCTTTGTATGTAGCAGGTGCAATGACGGGGAATGGCGATCGTGCCACCCCCATCATTGAACCCCTCAGATGCCATGTTCATCACTGGTCACGGCATCTGATGCTTGAATTGAGGCAATTCACAGGTTAATCAGGTTAAAAACACACATGGCCGTCGCGGGCATCTTGATTTAAGACACTTTGCGAAATCCCACACCGGCTGGGCCAGTGCTCTGGCGTGGTGGCATCACATGTCACCCAGTGCAAGATATCAATTGGTGTCTTCAATCAAGATGGCGTTGACCTCCTCTCCATAAGCAAATGAAAGAGGTGAGTATAGTTTTATTTTTACTGGCATTTCGGGAAAAATAGATTCGTCCTCACTAGGTGTGAGGAAATTAAACTTTGTTGCAAATCAAATTTTACCAGAAATTTGAATAAAAGTCAATTCGTTTGGCTTCAATTTGCTCAACACTTCACATAGTATAATAATATACCGTGTCTATTGTTTGCTTTAATGAGAAGTTTAATGTGGTTTGATCACTCAGCTTTAGTGTATAGTGGATTCAAGAACTGTGAGAATAAATAGGTCCACACACAATCGCCAAATGAATTAATACATTTCATTTATGTCACAAAGTACAAAATAAAGGCAAGATACAATCAAGGTATGCAAACAGCACGCAACAAGATATAAGAAAACATATAGGAGATACACTTACAGTAGTTTTCCTGATCTGATAGAGCCTGCTTGTTGTTATCAAGATTAGGGATGAGCGAACCGAACCATAACAAACCAGATTCGTTACGAACTTTGCAAAAAGTTCGGTTCTTCACCGAACCGAACTTTTGAAAAGTTCGTAACGAATCTGGTAAAAAAAAAAAAAAAGTTAAGGCAAAACTGTACTTTTTCCACATTAGTGTTAGAGAAAAAATATAGATAGATAGAAAATCAAACAAGTACATAGATACAGGGAGAGATAGAGAAGAAATAGAAAGGGTTAGTGAGAGAAGCAGGAGAGAGGAAGAGAAAGCTAGATATAGAAGATAAGGTGAGAGATAGGGAAAGAGGCTGAGAAAGCAAGAGATAGGTAGAGATAGGGAGAGAAAGTCATATAAATAACAAAATTGTGACATCTAGGGAGAGATAGGCTGATAAAAAAAAGAAATAGTGAGAGAAAAGAGTCAGGACAGGTAGCATTCCTGTTCCGTGACCGTACACGCAACACATTGCTGCTCAGCTGGGTGCCGTCAACCCTGTTTAGCCGCAACAAAAAAAGTTTTAAAAAAACTAAAAAAAAAAAAGTTATAAACAAAGTTTAAATAAAAAAAAGGTTAAAAAAGTTATAAAAAAAGTTTAAAAAAAAAGTAAAAAAAAAAGTTATAAAAAAAAATTAAGTTTAAAAAAGTATAAAAAAAATACATCATTTAATTTTCCCCCACCCAAATAAAAATATGTCCAAGCGTCCTACTTGCAGCACTTCCCAGGCAAGGAGTGCAACAGCAGGCAGTGAGGGTAGGAGAAGTAGCAGCACCAGGCCCAGTGGCAGCCGGGGTAACAGGCATGGCAGCAGGGTGCAGCTACCCCTGACGGCCACTGGTCAAGTAAGAACCACACAGCCAGCGATTCTAGATTGGCTTACCCTATCCTCCAGTTCCACCACCCAAAGCTCCCAAACGAGAAGTCAAGCATCCGCTGGATCATCCGACACCACCCTTACATGGGACGGTCAGCGAGAGTCCTCTGCCCCGTCCCCTGTTATTAGAATGCCACTCACCTTTGGGACACCTTCTGCCAGAGAACTGTTGGCAAACCTTGATATGTCCTTGGAGTCTCTACCACTTTTTAGTGATGAGGAGGAAGTCCACCAAAGTCAGCGGGTGGAACGTAGTGAGACTCCAGAGGAGGTGTTGGCTGTAAGCAGTCAACAGAGCCAGGGAGGGGCATCCAGTGCCACACCTGATATTCTGTCCCAGCCACCGGAGGAAAGTAGCAGTGGTGCCGAGTTTGATGACGATGTCGCTGATCAGACATGGCGCCCTCAAGCAGCTTCATCCTCATCATCAGACGAGGAAATAGAGGTGCCACCGACGCAGCAACATCCCACTGTTTCAAGGAACTGAGGCACAAGAGGGAGGGGTAGAAGCCAAGCTACCAGGCAGAGATCACCCTCTCAAAGCCTTGGTCCTGGGAGGGCACCCTCAGGCAGCAGTGGCAGTCAACAGGCAGCAAGACTCCCCGTGGATGTCAGCAAACCACGGTCCTCTGTCGTCTGGCAGTTCTTCCGCCTGGGGAAAGATAAGCACATCGCTTTGTGCCTGCTGTGCAATGAGAGGGTCAGTCGTGGCAGGGGTGATAATCTCGGGACAACATCCATGCGAAAGCACATGGAAAGGCAACACCAACAGGTCTAGAAGAACCGTGACCCCAATACCACCTCCTGTCAGGATGCACCATACACTGCAGATCCCATCATGCAGCATCCTCTCAGTGCAACTCAGGGCTCGTCAGCATCAGGTGCCAGCGGGAAGCACAAGTTCTGCCTCCACCACCTTGCAACCATCCGCCGCTTTGACTGCAGTTCAACCTGCCCCGGTATCTTACCACCGATGTCAGGCCCGGCGCTCTCAGGCTGTCCTCCATTTGGTGAGCCTGGGTGAACGGAGCCACAGTGGGCAGGAGCTCCTCCGGACCATCAGGGAGGAGATCGATCAATGGCTGACCCCAGGTCAACTAACGGTGGGAAGTGTGCAGACAATGGGAGGAACAATGTCTCTGGAGTGCAGCAGGGAGGGCTGAGTCATACACCTTGTATGGCACATGTGATAAACCTCATAGTGCACAGGTTTCTTAGATCATTTCCTGCACTACAAGACCTTATGCGGATGTCACGCAGAGTGTGCAAACACTTCAGCCACTCCTACACTGCAAGGAACACTCTGCTAAGGATCCAGAGACAGCGCAGTCTGCCCCAACATCGGCTAATCTGCAACGTGCCAACACGCTGGAATTCTGCCCTCCATATGCTGGACCGCCTGTACGAGCAAAGGTCAGCCGTTACAGACTACCTCATGGGGCAATCAGGCAGCTTCACGCCACACTGCGACTTCCAAGTCACACACTGGCAGATGATGCGTGAAGTCTGCCAATTGTTGATCCCTTTTGAGGACGCGACTTTGTTTGTGAGCAGGCAGGACTATGGGATCAACGACATTACCCCACTCGTCCATGTTCTGGAAAGTGCGCTGAAAAGCATCATCAGCGAGGATTCCCAGGCCACCACTCCAAGGCTGAACATCGCCTTGAGCCCAGAGATGGATGAAGTGCAGATGGAGGGTGAGGAGGAGGAAGATGTGTACGCCCAGCCATTCCACACACCGCCACCTGGCTTCTCTGCCTCTCAATCACAGGAGGAGATGGAGGATGAGGTGGTAGAGGAAGCAGAGGAAGACCCCAGCAGACCCTGGAACTATACCGAGGACAGTGGAGAGGAGAGGCGCTCATTGTCCTTGGTGCAGATGGCAAGGTGCCTGCGGGAGTGTCTGAGGAGTGACAGCCGGATTGTGGACATCGGCCAGAGGGACCAATACTGGCTGGCCACCCTGGTGGACCCTCGCTTCTGCCGCAAAATGGCTGAATTTTTTCCGCCATCAGAGAGGGAGGCAAAACTGGGGTACTACCGGGACCTACTCACCAGTCAGTTGGTCTCAACTTACCAGCGAGACCAGCCAGGTTCCCAGACAACATCCGCTCGGGGGGAACCAGCTCGCTCCACTACCACCACCACTAGTGGAGGCGTGAGAAGTCGCTACAGCCTCCAATCGCTGATGAGCGATTTCATGCAGCCAGCTGCTGAAGAGGGGACACAACACCAGACTCATGGCGTGGACCAGCATGAGCTCACCCACCAGGTCACTGCCTACCTGGATTGTACCCTGCCCCAAAGTGTCACCGACTCCGTGCAGTACTGGGCAGAGAAACTGGACATTTGGCCTCAACTGGCAGAGTTTTCTTTGGCTCTGCTGTCCTGCCCAGCCAGTAGTGTTGCGTCAGAGAGGGTGTTCAGTGTGGCGGGTAACATCGTAACACCGCAAATAACGAGTCTCTCTTGCCACAGTGTTGAGATGCTGACTTTTCTAAAGATGAATCGTGCCTGGATTACATCGGATTATACCACCCCCCTGCCTGATGTGAATGACTAAGTCATCAGTCACCCATCTTGCATGGCAATCCGTGTGTCCAAGAAAATGACTTTAATATCCCAAATATGTGCCCAACGTAAAAATCCGTAATTTAACTTATTAAGTAATGTTCCCCCCTTAGACCCCAAATTAAAAAAAATCACCTTACAAATTCCCTACTTAATTCGGATACATTTAAATAAACAGAACCCCATCTCCAAATTTAATGCCCATGGTGTGTTGGCCATTTAACACCAGCTTAATGCCTCACACCGGTGCACCGTCCAACCCATACCCCAAGAACAGTACCATCCCTAAAATAATCCCCACGACTATGCTTCACAAAGTGGGGATTTCACATTTTGTGAACTATAGCCATGGGGTTCTATCCCTGGCGCCCGTGCCAAGGAACAATACTCATCGTTTTGTGAGCGGGTACTAACTGTTCTTGAGGTATTTTGTTGATATCATGAGAGTAGTAAAATCTCGCACTGCAAATCCCGATGGGATTCTTCTCTGTGCAAATGATTTCACGCCTCTCATGCAGTCACGAGTGGAATAAGGCTGTCTATGGGGTATATATCACGGAGGCTGCTGTCCTTCAACTGTGATATAAAAAACCTCCACAGTTAGTTACAGCAACAAACAGTTGCTGAAAGGCAGGTTAACTTGCCTTATTTACGGGTGCTTTTACAATGGGATGCTTTTTTGGGGTTCTCTGCTGCCTAAAATCCACAGTGCATCGTTGGCTGATTTTATGCCACCTTCAGTACTATGGGGCTGGACGCAAATACCCAGTTCAGCGCAGAACTGCGTATGTCCGGACGGCACCATAGTACTGAACGCCGTTTGGTGAACGGTATAAAAATGCCCTGTGGATTTTACTCAGCAGACCCGCAACCCCATGTGAAGGTACCCATAGGGTGAGATTTTTTGGGAGTGACCAAAGAGAGGGCGGGAAGGTCACTCTCATACCCCATCAGGGGTTTTTACCCTATCCACTTTAAAAGATAAGTTCAGGCAATTAATAACTTTCTGTGCCCTTACTTGAACCAGAAACTTATAAATTGCCCGGACTTATCCTTTAAAGGGAACCTGTCATCTCCGAAACACCCCCTGAACTACAGTAAGTGTTGTATAGTGTAAGTGATGCTGAATCCGAATATGTAAGTTTTATCTTCATACTCACTTCCATTCCGACGCTGTGCTCCCACAAACCTGCAGTAAAATGCACTCACTGGACTCCGGTGCTCACTCACATAATGGAGAGGACTCAAAGAAGAGTCCACTGAGTGCATTTTACTGCAGGTTTGTGGGAGCACAGCGTCAGAATGGAAGTGAGTATGAAGATAAAGCTTACATATTCGGATTCAGCATCACTTACACTATACAACGCTTACTCTAGTTCAGGGGGGGTCCCAAGATGACAGGTTTCCTTTAAGCCAGCTGGTGACAGCACTAAAAAAACACAAAAGCATACATCCATTGGGTTGGGCGCTGCACTCGGTTAGGACATCAAACTGGTGTAACAAAGATATATATATATGTCTCGCCAACAGCCATAGGCCCAGATTCAGCAGGTTTGACACCAGAGTAGTCGCATCAATTTGTAAAGCGAGTGCCAGTGAGGTGTCCATTTCATGAAAATTGGACACGTATTTTTGGATAATGGAACTGGCGTAAAGCCTTCTTGAATCTGTGCCTTTTTAAATGTCCTTTATTCACCTCATGGATTCTGTGGGTGAGGTTAGCTGTCTATTTAACCGTATCCGTATCCTACTAGACTAGCTGTAATGTTATAGGGTTTTTTTTTAAGGTTGACTGTCCTGTGCCGAACTCTACATCAACATTTTGTCATGTATAAAAACTGATTTTTACAAGCGTGCATATTCTTAGCTTCCAACTTCAGTTCTCTGTACTAGGTCCTTCTGGGTCCAAAAGAATACTGCTCCTACTAATGCCCCCACTGTCAAATGTCTATTTGGAAACATACTGGGTGCAATCAAGAGCTGCTGAAGCTGCCTCCTCAACTTATCTCTTCTCAACTATACTGGCCTGGGTGCTATCAAGTGCTGCCGCCTACTCCTCCGTCAATTGTCTCTTCTGAACTATACTGGCCTGGGTGCTATACAAGTGCTGACGCCTCCTGCTCCGTCAATTGTCTCTTCTCAACTATACTGGACTGGGTGCTATACAAGTGCTGCCGCCTCCTCCTCCTCCGCCAATGGTCTCTTCTCAACTATACTGGACTGGGTGCTATACAAGTGCTGCCGCCTCCTCCTCCTCCGTCAATTGTCTCTTCTCAACTATACTGGACTGGGTGCTATACAATTCCTGCCGCCTCCTCTTCCACCGTCAATTGTCTCTTCTCAACTATACTGGCCTGGGTGCTATCAAGTGCTGCCGCCTCCTCCTCCGTCAATTGTCTCTTCTCAACTATACTGGCCTGGGTGCTATACAAGTGCTGCCGCCTCCTCCTCCTCCGTCAATTGTCTCTTCTCAACTATACTGGCCTGGGTGCTATACAAGTGCTGCCGCCTCCTCCATCATTTGTCTCTTCTCAACTATACTGGCCTGGGTGCTATACAAGTGCTGCCGCCTCCTCCTCCGTCAATTGTCTCTTCTCAACTATACTGGACTGGGTGCTATACAAGTGCTGCCGCCTCCTCCTCCATCAATTGTCTCTTCTCAACTATACTGGCCTGGGTGCTATACAAGTGCTGCCGCCTCCTCCTCCTCCGTCAATTGTCTCTTCTCAACTATACTGGCCTGGGTGCTATACAAGTGCTGCCGCCTCCTCCTCCGTCAATTGTCTCTTCTCAACTATACTGGCCTGGGTGCTATACAAGTGCTGCCGCCTCCTCCTCCGTCAATTGTCTCTTCTCAACTATACTGGACTGGGTGCTATACAAGTGCTGCCTCCTCCTCCTCCTCCGTTAATTGTCTCTTCTCAACTATACTGGCCTGGGTGCTATACAAGTGCTGCCGCCTCCTCCTCCTCCTCCGTCAATTGTCTCTTCTCAACTATACTGGCCTGGGTGCTATACAAATGCTGCCGCCTCCTCCTCCTCCGTCAATTGTCTCTTCTCAACTATACTGGCCTGGGTTCTATACAAGTGCTGGAGTACGCCTGTCTGTCTTCTGACCTGTGATGTCACTGAGACCGCATCGACTTCAACGCAGCCTATTCTTGGGCTGGTGCCACGATCTGCCGTGTGTTTTTGGTGCTCTGGCATGACATGGACTGCTCCAGCGGACATCTTCAATGCTGTCAAATGTTGTCGACCTGGGTGTCGACGACTATTTTTGCACTTTGATTTTTTTCCACTTTTTTCATTGTAATAGCAACTGCAACTAAACGAAACTACACCCTATCAGACTCCCACTATTGTAGCTGCAATTATTCAGCCGTTATAGCAAGGTTCGTTTTAGGTTCGGTTCGTACAAATCCGAATTTCACGAAAGTTCGCCGAACCGAACCGAACTTTTCAAAAGTTCGCTCATCCCTAATCAAGATCCAGAAGTTGAAAGTAGAAATCCTAAGAGATCCTAATAGGTCTTGGTGTTCCAACCTGCATACACCTTATTTTTAGTGTATGTAATAGGCTCTTGTTTCTTTGCACCCAGTTCTTTTCAGTTAGGGACCACAAATTACATGATCTCTTTCCTTTCTTTGTTCTTAGTTAACTTGCAATGAGTTATGTACCAGAGAAACAGATCTGTCTTGTTAATGTCACTTATTGGAAGTTGCTCCCTATGAATAAATGTTAAACTTTTCAACAAGCCTCCACGTTTGCATAGACTCACTATGCAAACGTGGAGGTCTCCACATGGTGACTCTACTTTCACACATTAAAAGCTTGGAACTGATGTATACTAGAAACTTTGCCAGACAATTTGGAACATAATCACTTAAATGTAACTAATGTTTTGTAGATTAAAATTAGAAAGCACATTTTTCAAAAATTCAATTCGGTTGCTTTGCCGAATTTTCGGAAAAAAATTGATTTGTTACAAATTAATTTGTCATGAAGCGCATTAAATCAGCTATATCCTGGCCTGCAGGGAGAGGGTATCTTGGTATACTTCACTGCATTGCAAAATGCCCAGCTAGTCCTTTCTGGTAGTGAAACACTTACTTTGTGTCAGTATGACAGGCAGATCACATACAGTATATGGATATGCGCATTGACGTGCGTCACTATTAGGCTCAGTTCACACTTCACTTATTTGGTCAGTTATGGGTCCAAAGCACAGAACATGTGCAGATCTTTTCAGGATACCTTATCTGAGAGTAGGTTTGGCTCCTGATTTTGGCGCATCATACAGTAACTGCTGGAATTAACTGACCAAATAGCTGATGTGTGAACTAAGCCTTACAGGTCAATGTTAACGTCAGGCATAATGTATTTAACCGTGCAGTGGACCGATATTCTATTATAGAGTGAAAGCGTGGTCTCAGTTTACACCGTCTGCTGTTTCCACATTGATTTCTAGTTAACCTGTTAGCCAGTGATTCTACTAAATTGTGAAAGAAAACTCCAAAACAACCTGACCTATATTGGTCACACAAATTCCATAACAAAACCTATATAGTTAAGCATGTTCTTACCCAATAAATACATAAACCTCAATATCACTATAAAAAATATACTATATTAGTTCATCAATGTTTAAAAGCAGAAATAGAATTTACAGACATTGGTAAAACAAAAATGTGAGGGACTACTGGTGACAGTTAATACATAACAGGTCCACAATAGGAGCACCACAATAGCAGTATGATTTTTCCAGACAATAAAACAGTATCCAAGCCCTTTAAAGCTAAAGCCAAATTAAAAGGACATGTCCATAAGGAAAGAATTAGCGTATATAAAATATGGCTTGGTTCCTAAAACAAATACCTATAAACCAAATGGTACAGATGGCCACACCAGTAAAAGAGTTAAATTATGAAAGAGCGGTCTCATTTCACCATTTGTCCACGTTGATTGATAGATAACGTATTGTGTAACCCACTCATTCTACTATAGAGTGAAAGAGCGGTCTCATTTTAGACTATCTGCTTTTTCCAAATAGATTGCTAGAGAACCTGTTCTGTTACCTACTGTTACAAATAATGGCCCCATGACACAGTGGGAGAGAGTGTCAGCTATAAGGTTGTGTTGATGTTAAAGGGAGTCTGTCACCTCCTATGCTCCTATAAAGCGCTTACATACTCAAATAGCACACCTAATCATAAATCTACTGGTACCTTTGTCTTTTTCTTCAGACTTTTATAAGCTGCAAAAACGCTTTTTAATCCATATGTAAATGAGCACTTGGAAGTGCCCGGGCTCCTGTGCTTTTTTTTCTTCTATCCCTGCCCCAGTCACTGCCTCCGCCCGCCCTCCTCTTCACTCGAGTCCTCCTTCTTTTCTGGTGAGATCCCGTGCCTGTCCAGTCTTGCGCCGAGCCGGCGCATGCGCACAGCGATGCCCATTGTGGGCACGGCATCACTGTAGCTACTGCGCATGCGCCGGCCCGGCGCGAGCCTGGACAGGAAAGGGATCTCACCAGGAAAGAAGGAGGACTCGAGTGAAGAGGAGGGCTGCGGAGGCAGTGGTTGGGGCGGGGATAGCAGAAAAAAAAGCACAGGAGCCCGGGCTCCACGGCTGTGAACGCCGCCTCCGGACACTTCCAACTGCTCATTTACATATGGATTAAAAAGCGTTTTTGCAGCTCATAAAAGTCTGAAGAAAAAGACAAAGGTACCAGTAGATTTATGATTAGGTGTGCTATTTGAGTATGTAAGCGCTTTATAAGGGCATAGGAGGTGACAGACTCTCTTTAATGTTTATTTTTACCTTTCTTTGATCTGTGAGAAGAACAACCCCAAATAAATCGGATCCTGTATTTTAAGTATGCACCTTCACATGGTCAGTATTTGGTCAGTAATTGATCAGTATTGGTAAGGCAAAAACAGGATTGGGTCCAAAATAGAGATGGCATGTGAAGGAAATATTTGCATGTCTTCTGTGTTTTGAATCTACTCCCCACTCCTGCTTTTGGCTTCCAAATCATGATGAAACCCTGATGCAAAATACGGACCATGTAATAGAGGCCTTATAGATGTTCCAAAGACAAGATCTTGTGTTTTTCATTTTTCAGTTCTTCTGACTTAGGAGAATGGTAAAATAAACTGCGAAGTCAACAAGGCCAAACAAGTACACTAGTGGCCCCAGAAGAGATTGGTGAGGGTGGCCAACAGCATGAGGAGTCAACACAGTGGCCCAGTCCCAGAGTGGTGAAGGTCGCAACAACATGAGGAGTCAACATAGTGGCCCAGCCACAGAGTGGGGAGGTGGGAGGCAACAATAGGCAGCAGACTGCAGTCAGAACATTACTACTAAAATGATCTAGTCTGATGCATATGGCACCGGTGTGTAAAAATCCTGCCTAATCCACACCTGATTAATCTTTAGAAAGGTTAATTTCTCAACATTTTCTGTTGAAAGGTGAGTTCCCTTTGGGGTAACTATGCCTCCCGCTGCTCTAAATACCCTCTTTGATGCAACACTACTGGCCAGGCAGAAAAGTTTGTCCAGGGCAAACTAGGTTAGCTGCAGCCACAATTCAAATTTGGCTGCCCACTATTCCGGAGATCTTGGATCTGGGGTGACAGAGTACAGTCCAAGAATGCCACTACCTGCTGGTTCAGGTTCTTCTCTATGTCCTGCTGCTGCTGGCTGGTTTCTTCAGTAGGTGGGTGAAGAAACATGCCCATAAGAGACTGGAGACTCAGGTTACTCCTAACAAAGCTGGTGTTGCTCCTGCCCCCCCCCCCAATCTGCCTGCAGTCATGGCAGTGGAGCGTGAGCACAGAGGGTCCCCTGGTCAAACCTTTGTAAGGATGGGTGATGGCGCATCCAAGCAGTGACCAACGGACTACATTGGATGTCCTTATAGTAGTTGAGTTTATCATCCCTCTCAGCAGGTGTAAAAAAGGCCCTCATTTTTGCCTTGTAGCAAGGGTCTAACATCATGGACAGCCAGTAGTTATCCCTGTGCCAAATGGTGAAAATGTGACTGTCAATACGCAAGCAACTCAGCATGCATCTTCCATTTGCGCAAGGGACTCGGAGGGACACCATGTCTCCATCTCCACTGCATACTACCACAGTCTGTTGGGGTTAACTGCCTGGTCTTGCTCATTGCCCTCCAGTTCCTCCTGCCCCTCCTGCTATTCTCCTGTCCCTTGTGCAGATAAACCACCTATTTCTGTATACATTTGCTGGCCATTAATGTTCTCCTCCTCATCATCCTCTTATTCCAATAGTTCAGCCTCAACAAGACTCAGATGTCCATGAGAAGTAGGCACTATGTCTCCTGTCCCCTGGCCAGCCAGATTTATCAGCATCTGCTCCAGGATGTGAAGGAGTGGAATGACATTATTCATCCCATAGTCCTGGCGACTGACAAATAAAGCGGCCTTCTCAAAGGGCCTGAGCAAATGGCAGGTATAATGCATGAGTTGCCACAGGCTCATGTAAAATTTACACAGGGGAGTACCCCTGTCTGCCTGCATCGACATCATCAAGAAATAAATCAGGGCCTTTCTCTCCTCATATAGTCGGTCCAACATGTGGTGGGTGGAATTCCAACATGTGAAAATGTCGCATATGAGGCCATATTGGGGAACATCATAGTCATAGCCTTATCAGTGCGGACTCCCACACCTTGTGCCTCACTAAGACCCGGTGATCTATGACCGGGCTTATCTTTAGACCATCTTTCTGTCTTCAGTGAGGCTAAGTAATACCGCTGTTTTTTGCATCATTTGAGGTGGTATTCACTATTTAACAATTTTCTATGCCTCATATTACCCCCTGATGAACCAGAAGTTCCTGGGGAAACGCGTTGGCGTCCTTTGTCCTCAGATGAGGATAAATATTCTAACCATCGATGATTGTTAAACTTCATGGGCCACCCGTTGACATCAGGTTATGGTCATCAGGGAGACCTTAATGACCTAACTAATGCACAATATGTCCTATAAGTGATTTGTGTGTATTATATCACAATATTTGTTTGTACTGATCTCCCTTTTCTTCCAAACCTATACATGTGGCCTTTATTTTATTTAATTTATAGGGTTAAATAGGGTGTAAACAGGAATAGGAACGTGGACAGGAGTCTCCACCATCAGGAGATATCCCTGGGCTGAGAATCTATACAGAGACCCAATAGGGAAAGTGATAGCCCATGTCCCCCCTATTCTCCTGGTCACCCCACTTTGGGTGTTTTGTCCTGTAGGACTGCTTTTTTATTATTAATACCCCTCCACGGAGATATAATAAAGGTATTTTATCTGATCAAAAGCACGTTTTCAATATATTTTTGTTTTTTCATATTGGGGAACACCATTCAGTCTTTGCAGCTCAAGGAAGGCATGTTTTGCAGAGTAAGAGAGGCTGATGTACATGCACAGTTTCCTGGCCATTTTCAAGATGTCTTTCAGTTCGTTTAAGACTTCAGGAACCAGTTTAAAACCAGATTCAAAATGTCTGCCATGCAGGGTGCATGGGTCAGCCCTCTTTGACACAGCGCTGACACAATGTTCTTCCCGTTATCGGTGACCATGGTTCCGATCTTCAGTTGACGAAGACACAGCCAGGATTTAATATCTTGGTTGATAACGCAGAGCAGTTCATTTCCAGTGTGACTCTGTTAGCCCAGACTGGCAGGTGCAGAAGAGTGTGACACCGCCATGCTCTGCATAGGTAGAATGCAGGAGGACCACCCCGAACTGTGCCTACAGTGGAGGCTGAGGACAAGGTAGAGGATGAGAAGGTGGAGGAAGACATTGGCACAGCAATCACAGCATGAGAACGTGGAGGAGGCATTACTATTACCTGGCCAAGTTGCTGGTGTGCCTTGGCACCACATTTACCCAGTGGGCCCTAAAGGACGTATATTGTCCTTGACCATGGTTACAGCTCCACACATCGGCACTGCCGTGAACTGTACCAGACACAGACAGGCTCAAGGACTGGCCCACCTTATGCTCACCATAGTGTACATGTGCAGGACTGGTACAGCTTTTTTAGAGAATTAGTGATGGCTTGGGATTCTTCACCTTGGCTTGGCACAAGCCATCAGCTCTCTTAAATTGGTCAACCACATGGAAAAAGAGGGACTGTAGTACCAGTAACTTGGCCAGGATAACATTCAGCTTCTGCACCGTTGGATGAGTGCATGCATACTGTTGTCTTTTTGCAATCGCCCCGGTGATCGATTGCTGGCAAAATGCTTGATGAGGAGTAGGAGAAGGAAGAGCATCAGGACCAGTAGACAATGGGAAAGAAACATCTCCCTTCTGCTGAGGTGATGGAACCTTGACTGCTGGAGAAGAGGTTCAGGCTACTGGGAGATACAGCGGTTGCTGCATCAGGCTGTACTACTAAATTAGCAACACGGTTTTCCCAGGCCAGTTTATGGTGACACTCCATGTGTTCACACAAGGCCGTGGTGCCAACATTGGCACCTTACCACACTTCACCTTCTGCTCACAGATCCTACATACAGCCACAGTGATGTCCTCTGATGTAATATTCCCACTATGGCAGTTTAACACCACCACTGCGTGCTATCTGCTTGCTGCTGCCTCTATGAAGCTGTGCACCACTAGTTGTTTCCAGACAGGTAGGCTCCTGAGTAGCAGACTGTCTACCCGGGGCAAGTTTGGCTCCAGATATCATGCTGCTGCCACCCTGCTGTCTCACAGCCATGCTTGCGCCCTGTTGGCACTGTCATACTGCCACTGTCTCACACACAAGCTGCCACCCTCACCTCCTGATGATGATGATAATGAAGCCCTCTCTTTACCCGGCTTCCACGTGTGATCGGTTAGATCATTATACACTACTGCCTGCTCCTCACTTATGTCACCCCCACCAGTCTCATGGCTGTGTCCCTGACTGCTCGCAACACCTGCTTCCATGTGACTCTTATTATCGCTACTAGCACGCCTACAGGAGGAAGCAGCGGAGCTCCCCTCCAAATCTGGGCTGGGCAGTAGCTGCTGACTATCTTCTAGCAGCTCATCCTCGCTGAAAAGCGGAGCAGAGCTGGCAGCATACAATACTTCCCAAGCAGAAGGAGCAGAAAAAGAAAGAGGCAGGTTCAATACAGGTGAGGGCACAGAGCTTGTTTCTGGACCATGCCAATTAAGTGTCGTGTTAGAGGAACCCACAAACTCCTGGCTTTGGGTGTCTGATGTTAGTTGAGATGATGTTGAAGACCGAGTCAACCATTCAAGTACAGCTGGATTGCTGGTCAAAAAACGACTGCTTGATAGCAATGGCAGCTGTGGCCTGTTGCTGCAGCTGCTGCTAGCCCCCCATCCTTTTGGTGCTACTTCTGCTGGTTCCAGCAACATTTTTGCCACTACCAGTTCCCTTGGAGGGCCAATACTTATTCACTCTAATATGAGAATCAAAGTGTAATATAATTGGATACCTCAATAACAGTTAAATTATACTACTTATTCACCCCAAGTTGAAAATTAAGGCATAATAGATCTGTTTATCTATTTAACAAGGGGGAAACCCTAATAACGAAAAAAAATAAACAGCTTATTCACCCCAATTTGAGACTCAAGGCTTAATGGCATTACTTATCTATAAAACAAGGGGGTACCCCAATAAGAGTTAAATTGCATTACTTATTCACTCCAATTTGAGAATCAAAGTGTAATATAATTGCTTATCTGTTTAACAATGGGGCATCCCAATAACAGTAAAAATAGACAGGTTATTCACTCCAATTTCAAGGCATAATAGACCTGCATATCTATTAAATAAGGGGGACGCCACAATAATAGTTAAATTATACAGCTTATTCACCCCAATTTGACAAACAAGGAGTGATAGAATTGCTTATGTATTAAACAAGGTGGACACCGTTAAATTATGTGTAGGGATTGATGTAAACTGAGCTGTCTCATATGGATCCCTTCAGCTTTTGATTACATAGCCTGCAGTCTCCCTATGCTCTTCTTATGCACTCCTTACAGTGTGTAAAAACTCTCCCTATGATCTCCCTACGCTGTCCCTGAAGTTTCCCTAGCCAAGATTCTACCATTTAAGCTTTGTTAAACACTGTCCCCAGCACTTGTCACATCTCTCCCTATGCTCAGTTCACTGTAAAATGGCTGAGACCGGAAGGAATTTTCTACAGTTGTGACATCAGAGGGGATGGCCATCTGCTGATTGGCTGGCTGCACTGCATTATGGGTGATCTCTTGTTCCTGGGCTTCTTACTTTTACTTTGTAACACATGTTGCCGCCATTTTAAGAAAAATCAATTTGTTACAACAAAGTGCCAGGAAATACGGATTTGTTGTGAACCAAATTTTTACAAAACTCCTGGACTCCAATACAAAATGTGCATAATAACAGTCTCTTCTCTGGTGACAGAAATGCTTCATGGACCCTGCAGGTACCAGGATGCAAGTTCATCTGCTACTTCTATGCTCTCTAAAGCTATCTCCCTGTTCAGAATGGTGTAGGAGCAGAGTGATGGGCAGACATGGGCATAAGAATTTTCCCTATTGACATAGACACATGGTGACTGGTAGGGCACATGCCAACGACATGCAAGCAATAGTGGGGCCATGCCAAGAATGCTAACTCCAAGTATCTTAAAGTTTTCTAGAGTGTCTTGAAGTTCCCTACTTTAGTTTTATGATACTCCACAACTGTTTTCCAACAAAACAGCAGCTCTGAGTGTTTCTACAACACCTGCCACCTGGACTGTTTACCAACAAGCATTCAGGCTAAACATTACAGTGGTCAGGGGGACATTCTTGGTTACAATTCAAGTGAACAGCCTTTATGCCATACTGTTGAGATAATAAACCAGGGAGGTCTATTCCTCTTTTTCCATACTGTGCCTGTACATGCTTTCCGCATACAACTCTTTTTGAATTTTGGTATAGTAATTGGCCTGTAGTTACGGGATTACAGTGGTCACTGCTTTATAAGATATATTCCTGCTTGCTACTCTAACATAATATTACTATTATTGCTGTGAATTGTCTTTCCCTTGTGTGTCATTTTATTTACTGTCCCAGGTTTTGTCTGATTGGTTCCCAATTGTACAATTCACTGACATATGCTGCTACAGTATAAAGAAATGTGGAGGTCAGGATATTCTGTATGAAAACTGGCATGGTTATACAACACTTGGGGAATATTTATGAGGATATAGGATATCGCATAGATACAATATAACATTTTGAGACAGCAACAGAAGTGAAATGCCAGAAAAATATTGATGCCAATTTCAGTTACTACTTATCTTGGCTTGGAGAAACAAGGGGAAACATTTATTAAGACTGCCATTGTATACACCAGTCTTAATTTGTCCAACACTGGCATGACATGTCCAACAATTATTAAGAGGTGCATGCCTCTTAATAATTGTGGCACATATTAGGCCACCAATTCACCAGAACTGAAATCTCCTCAAGTCAAGAGTGAACCCGTGGTTCGGCCGAACTTCAGGTCAAAGTTCGGGACCTGGACCCGAACCCCAACCCCATTGAAGTCAATGGGGACCTGAACTTTGGTGCACTAAAATGGCTGCAAAATAGTCGTAGTAAGGGCTAGAGGGCTGCAAAATGGGGGTAAGAGCAGGACAGTTGCCCTGCAAACAAATGTGGATAGGTAAATGACTTAAAATAACATAGAATAGAAAAAAAAAAAATAATCTTGAAGTAGGAGACGGAGGTCAAAATGGAGTAGGAGGTTGAGGAGGCAGTGGAAGTGGCGGTGTGGCGGTGTAGGTGCAAGTGGTGATGGAGGAGGAGGAGGTAGCCAACACTGTTTTTGTTGTTTATTTATTTTTTTATTTAATTTGGGAAGACCCCAAAACAAGGAGAGTAGAAAATAGAATGCAAAGATAAAGTGCCCTGGAGTATAACAATGGCTGGGTACGGCCAGTATACTTGTCTACTCAGCACAAGGTACTGACAAGTCCTGTGGGATCCATGCCTGGTTCATTTTAATGAACGTGAGCTTGTCCACGTTGGCTGTGGACAGGCAGCTGTGCTTGTCTGTGATTAGCCCCCCTGCCGTGCTAAACACACGTTTGGACAATACACTTGCTGCAGGGCAGGCCAGCACCTCCAAGGCGTAAAGGGCGAGCTCAGGCTATGTGCCTAATTTGGAGACCCAGAAGTTGAATGGGGCAGACCCATCAGTCAGTACGTGTAGGCATGTGCACACCTACTGTTCCACCATGTTGCTGAAATGCTGTCTCCTGCTAAGACGTTCCGTATGAGCTGGTGGTGCTGGATGTTGTGGCGTACTGACAAAGCTTTTCCACATTTCGGCCATGCTAACCCTCCCTTCTGAGGTCCTGACTGTGCCCCAGCTGTGTTGGCGACTTCCTCCTCCTTCTCTGCCTTTGCCTGGTGCTTCCACTGAGCCCCCACTGTCTGGTGTGAATGCCCTCAGCAGCGAGTCTACCAACGTGCGCTTATACTCGCGCATCTTCCGATCACGCTCCAGTGACGGAATTAAGGACGGCACGTTGTCCTTGTAGCGGGGATCCAGCAGGGTGGCCACCCAGTAATCAGCACTGGTTAGAATATGCGCAACTCGGCGGTCGTTGCGCAGGCATTGCAGCATGTAGTCGCTCATGTGTGCCAGGCTGCCCTGAGGCAAGGACAAGCTGTCCTCTGTGGGAGGTGTATCATCTGTGTCCTCTGTATACCCCAGCCACGCTCCATTGATGCCCATGAGCTGCTTTGGGTGCTACCCTGCTATGAACAGGGTTCCTCATCATCATCATCCTCCTCATCCTGCAGAACTGTGCCCTTGCTAGACAGTTGTGTACCTGGCCTCTGTTGATGCCGGAACCCACCCTCCAAGCCACTTGTGAAAGACTAGCCTGATAACCGTGGAAATGATCCCTCTTCCTCCTGTGCCACATCCTCTTCCATCATCGCTTGAAGCGTTTTTTCAAGGAGACATAGAAGTGGGATAGTAATGCTGAGGACTGCGTCATCGGCACTGGCCATGTTGGTGGAGTACACATCCCGCATGGAGGCCCACTCGTTGGTGGTGAAGTGGTGCTGTTCCGCAGAGTGACTCACCCGTGCATGCTGCAGCTGAAACTCCGCTATTGCCTGCTGCTGCTCGCATAGTCTCTCCAGCATGTGCAAGGTGGAATTCCACCTTGTGGGTACATCGCATATGAGGCGGTGAGCGGGAAGGCAGAAGTTACGCTGCAGCGCAGATAGGCGAGCAGCAGAAGGGTAAGACCGCCGAAAGTGAGCACAGACGACCTGCACTTTCTGCAGCAGCTCTGAGATATCAGGGTAATTTTTCAGGAACCTCTGCACCACCAAATTCAGGACATGCGCCAGGCAAGGAATGTGCATCAAACCAGCTAGCCCCAGAGCTGCAACGAGATTTCGCCCATTATCGCACACCACCAGGCCGGGCTTGAGGCTCAGTGGCACCAACCACTCATTGGTCTGTTGTTCCATGCCCGTCCACAGCTCCTGTGTGGTGTGGGGTTTTTCTCCCAAACCGATTAGTTTCAAAACAGCCTGCTGTCGTTTACCCCTGGCTGTGCTGAAGTTGGTGGTGAAGGTGTTACGCTGACCGGATGAGGAGGTGGTAGAGGAGGAAGTGGAGTAGTAGGGAACAGGCGGCAAAGAGAAATCTCCTGCAATCCTCGGTGGCGGTAGGACATGCACCAAACTGCTATCCGTCTCAGGCCCAGCCTCCACTGCATTTACCCAGTGTGCAGTCAGGGAGATATAATGTCCCTGCCCGTGTTTACAGGTCCACGTATCAGTAGTTATGTGGACCTTGCCACAGATGGCGTTGCGCAGTACACACCTGATTTTGTCCGCCACTTGTTTGTGCAGGGCAGGGATTGCTCGCCTGGAAAAGTAGTGTCAGCTTGGAACCACGTACTGAGGGACAGCCACTGCCATAAGATTTTTAAAAGTGTTTGTCTCTACCAGACGGAATGACAGCATTTCAAAGGCCAGGAATTTTGAAATGCTGGCATTTAGGGCCAGGGATCGTGGGTGGGTAGGGGGATACTTCCTCTTTCTCTCTAGTGTTTGGGGGATGGACAGCTGAACGCTTCCATGGGACAGTGTGGACATGCTTGGTGACGGTGGTGGTGGTGTTGCTGCCACATCCTCTGTTTCCGGGGTGGCAGGTGCCACTGTCACTACAGAGGAGGAGGAAGAGGCAGAGACCACAGCAGAAGAGGGAGCAAGAGGAGTCTGAGATCTTTTGTGGTTTTTCAGGTGTGTACTCCACTGCAGCTCGTGCTTTGCATTTAGATGCCTGGTCATGCAGGTGGTGCTCAGGTTTAGAACATTTATGCCTTGCTTTAAGCTCTGATTGCAAAGCGTGCAAACCACTCACGTCTTGTCATCAGCACATTATCTGAAGAATTGCCACGCCAGGGAACTGCTTGGAGCTGGCTTTGGAGTGCTTATATCCTGGGTGCGGTGGGCAGTAGCAAGCAAACTGGCTAGGGGACGGCCACTCTGCTTTTGCACCCTGCTCCCTCTTTTGCTGTGCGGCTGGCACTGTGTGACCACCACTTCTTCCTCCGAACTGCACACGTCACTCGCATGACCTTGATTCCATGTGGGGTCTAGGACCACATCATCCTCCACATCATCTTCCACCCACTCATCATCCCTACCTTCCTTGGCGGTCTGCACACCGCAGAAAGCCGCAGCAGTTGGCACCTGTGTTTCGTCATCATCAGAGACGTGCTGTGGTGGTCCTCCCATGTCCACATCCTGAAACATAAGTGGTTGGGCATCAGTGCACTCAATCTCTTCCACTTCTGGGGCAGGGCTAAGTGGATGGCCCATGGAAACCCCGTCAGCAGAGTCATCAAAAACAATAGGAGACTGCTGTATGACTTGGGGCTCAGACTGCTTGGCTGATTTGCAAGGGGGTGCGGTGAAAGACAGATGCCCATGGGCTGCAGGTGCCAACTCTGCGCTTTCAGCAGGGGATCAGGTGGGAGACAATGTGAAGGAACTGGAGGCACTGTCAGCCATCCAATCTACTACTGCCTCTACTTGTTCTGGCCTCACCATTCGTACACCGGTATTCGGGCATACAAAATGACACTGAACGTCGTGTCACCTACGTGCACCTGAGGAAGATGTTTCATTTGGGCGTGTAGCTGGCACAGATCGACCACGTCCTCTCCCTGCAACAGGAGCTCCACCAGTACCAGCAGAACCACGACCAGGGCCACTTCCCTTATTTGATGCTCTCCTCATTCTTTGAGGTCACCCACCGAACTAACAGACAGATTAACTTTATTAATTTACCTGTCATGTATGCAGTGCAGGTGTACCTCTAACCAAAAATGGGGATATGTCACCGGCCGAACGAACAGTCAGATTAACTATATTAATTTCCCTGTCACGTATGCAGTACAGCTGCATGTCTTAGCAAAAACGTGAATATGTCACCAGCCGAACGAACAGTCAGATTAACTGTATTAATTTACCTCACGTATGCAGTACAGCTGTATGTCTTAGCAAAAAAGTGAATATGTCACCTGCCGGACTAGCAGACGGATTAACTGTATTAATTTCCCTGTCACGTATGCAGTACAGGTGTAATCTCTTAGCAAAAACATGAATATGTCACCTGCCGGACTAGCAGACTGATTAACTGTACTAATTTCCCTGTCATGTATGCAGTACAGCTGTATGTCTTAGCAAAAACGTGAATATGTCACCTGCCGGACTAGCAGATGGATTAACTGTATTAATTTCCCTGTCACTTTTGCACTACAGGTGTAATCTCTTAGCAAAAACGTGAATATGTCACCTGCCGGACTAGCAGACGGATTAACTGTATTAATTTCCCTGTCACATATGCAGTGTAGCTGTATGTCTTAGCAAAAATGTGAATATGTCACCTTCCGGACTACCAGACGCAGGGCCGCCATCAGGGGGGTACAGCAGAACCTGCTGTGGGGGGCCCGGGCAGATTCATCAAGAAAGGGGGGCCCGGGCCTCTGGCAGCTGTCTCTGCGTCCATAGGACGTAGAGACAGTTGCCTGTTGCAGGAAGGAGCAGATAGCCAAAACCGGCTGTCTGCTTCTTCCATCCTCCCTCCTGTCCCCCCTGCAGCTCTCCGTACCTCCCAGGCACTCCTCAGGTCTCGGCGGGGGGCGGGGCCGGCAGCATAGGCCCCGCCTCCTTCAGACATGAGAAGAAGATCTCCTGCTCTGATGATGCTGGCCCTGCTGCTATGAAAAAGGTAAGTATAATTTTTTTTTTTAAACTTTCTGTACACTGTGTTTATTATCCCTTGACTGTGACATCACTGTGTTTATTATCTCTGTACTGTGACATCACTGTGTTTATTATCCCTTGACTGTGACATCACTGTGTTTATTATCTCTGTACTGTGACATCACTGTGTTTATTATCCCTGTACTGTGACATCATTGTGTTTATTATTCCTGGACTGTGACATCACTGTGTTTATTATCCCTGGACTGTGACATCACTGTGTTTATTATCTCTGTACTGTGACATCACTGTTTTTATTATCTCTGTTCGGTGACATCACTGTGTTTATTATTCCTGTTCGGTGACATCACTGTGCTTATTATCCCTGTTCGGTGACATCACTGTGTTTATTATCCCTGGACTGTGACATCACTGTGTTTATTATCCCTGGACTGTGACATCACTGTGTTTATTATCCCTGGACTGTGACATCAATGTGTTTATTATCCCTGGACTGTGACATCATTGTGTTTATTATCCCTGGACTGTGACATCACTGTGTTTATTATCCCTGTACTGTGACATCACTGTGTTTATTATCCTGTACTGTGACATCACTGTGTTTGTTATCCCTGTACTGTGACATCACTGTGTTTGTGTGTTTGTTTTCTATTTTTCAGGGTCGTGAATGCAGAAGACTACGTTGGATTCGGTGGACTACGTCGGATCAGCTTTTTTTTTTTTTGAATAAAATGGTCAAACAGGGGTCTGGGGGAGTGTTTATTTCAATAAAATGTTTTATACTTGTGTGTGTGTATTTTTTTTACAATACTACAGTTTTAGTAATCATGGCTATCTACTGACGGCCCTGATTACTAATACTGGGCTTAGTGCTTGCCGGTATGGCAGGCCAGCACTAACCCCAACATCTATTACCTCAGCACCCACCGCCACCAGGGGTGCCGGGAAGAGCCGGGTACCCGCAGGACCGGACCTTCTAAATTGAGGGTCTGGCTCTGGGGCGGCTGCAGGCTGGTACCATTAGGCTGGGAAGGGCCAATAACCGTGTCCCTTCCCACCCTGGTAGTGCCAGGCTGCCGCTGCTGGTTGTATCTGGCTGGCTAAGGAAAAAAGGGGGGGACCCCACGCCATTTTTTGCGGCCGCACCCTCTTACCATGAAGGGGGAAATTTAACATAATTTGAACACCACAGACAACTGAGTATTAAGTCTAATTTGGGACTTATCCTAAATTACATTAACATGTGGTGCCGAAACGGGAAAAATCCATCAGATATCCAAGGGGACGATCGTGGAAGAGCTTTGGTCATTATGGCAACTGGGAACTGCACCTTCAAATACACAGGTAAGATATTTTTCTTACTTTGTGCCTTCCTACTTTTCATGACCACTGTTCGAGTATTGTCCTTTTCGGAATCTTTGAGATTTTAAAAGAACACCTCCTTGTCTGTGGTAGGAGTGAATGGTGTGCCTGAAACCTAGGTGTATGATGAGAGTGACGGAGATTGCCTGTGTTTTATAATATGCCATGATAGAAATTAAGGAACTGGAAAAAAGAGGAAGTTAGAATATCAAGAAAGAGATTTCAATGCTGGCATTTAGTTAGTATTTAAAGAGCCCACCTCTCTGTGAGGTCCACAGGGATCCTGTAGGCCAACCTGTATCTTTGCTTTGTGCATCGTGTGAGCAGGTTGGTGCCCAGTTAGTTACGCTGTGCGTGGTTTGAGCAACTGGGGCTGGTTAGTTACGCTTGGCGTGGTTTAAGCAACCAGCGGTACATGAATCATTGGATTCACGTGTAGTGTAGTGGGACAACACAAAAGGTGTGTGTGTGTCCGATTGGAGAAGGGACGGATCCACTCTTCTCCAATGGGGATCAGGCAGTCAAAGGCTCTGAAAGAGGGGCGCCCCTCAAGGAGGGAGGTGACTGCAGTGGATATCATAGAGAGGCAGAAGAGGAGGAGGGGCAGTGAGAGATATAAGCAGAATATTCAAAAAAGCAGGCATGTCAAAAGATGATTAATCTGGAAATCTAGATGGTTGAAATCTGAAAAGTTCCACAGTGAGAGAAGCAGCGCATTCGTTGAAAGTTAGGCAGGTGAAGAAGGTAAGAGCAGGTGAGGAGAATGTGAGAGGCTGGGGAGCAGTGGTTCAAAGGTGGCATAAAGAGAATGATGGAGAAAGAATTGGGAAGGGAACACATATATGTATGTATATATGTTTTTACTTTTAAAAAAGCAAAGGAAAGAGTTAAACATGAGTGGAGTGGAAAAAGAGGAAGTACTGGCTGCTGCTTTGAGAGGGACTTAAACGGCATTTTCTTTGTCTTCCGTCTCTTGTGGGGTCCCCGATAGTCATAAATGTATCATTTCTGTAGAAGAGGAGGATGAACCGATTTGATAACATAGAATAGCAGTAGTTCCCATTTCAGATATTGTTTTGGCAGATGTGGTAGTATTTGAAAGAAGATGTGTCAGTATATACTGCTGCCATTAGTGATTAGTAAAAAAAAAAACCTATCTTTAAAGGAAAAAAAAAAATTAAGTGTTTATTAAGTTTAAGTTTCAAAACTTTTGATTTGCTTGAGTATGCTTGGCTTCTTTCCCAGACTTTGCGGTTCGTGAAAAAGAGGAAGTATGGATAATGTCTGTTTCTTTTGAAAGTAGATTTTCTATAAGAATTTAAGGTTAAGGTATCGATAATAATATCCAGGAAAGGAAAAAAATTAGAATTGAGTCAAAAAGAAAATCCACGTGGTAAATAGATGAGCTCATTCTTACATTTGATATTATGTGCACATTATTTTTCATTTTGTTTGTTTGCAAACTAAAGATTTTGTGAGTTTTATTTTACAGCCCGAATTAATGGACGTCAAGGAAGCCTGTTGTTTTTCCCAAATGTTTAATTTGGTGGGGATTGTGCCTAATCTGTTTTTTTTATGAGTGAAGAAGAAGACCAAGAAATCCTAATATATTCGGCAGATCTGCATAAAATATCATTTTAATTGATTCTGTGCTGAAAACTTTTCATGGAGTCATGCATATATTTTTTTGAGTTTTTATTGGAGCTCCAATGCATACTGTATTTGTTTGTGTGTGAAGTGTGTGATGGGCCCGTGTCTGTCTTTGTTCGTAATCATTATATGTTTCATGTTACACATCTAGCTAGAAATGATCAAAAAGGAGAAGTTACATTTTGCCAAACGACAAAGGGTGTGGTGACAGTGACGTAGAATTATATTATACAAGACAATAAGATTGGTTTGTTTTAATAACGTTATTAATATGTGGTATTCAGACAAGTGTGTTTATAAGAGGTCTGTAAGCAAAATCATCAAATAAGTATAATAATATGTGGTTAAATCAAATGGAATGTCTGAAGTAACTGTGTCACCAAATATTTCATCTGTCAATGAAAACTAGATGATAGATAAGGTTTTCCGATCTGTTTTTATTTTCTGATTATTTTTAGAGATGAGCGAGTAGTAAAATATTCGAAAGTTCGAAATTCGATTTGAATAGACCGCGAAATTCGACTATTCGACCGAATATCGAATCCCATTAAAGTCTATGGGAAAAAAATGCTCGCCACTTGGAAATCTCAATTCGACCACTTGGAGGTCACCAAGTCCACCCTGAAACCTCAGAAAAGGATGCCAACACTGCTGGAATGCAACTGGGACAGCAGGGGAAGCATGTCTGGGTGCATATAACGCGCCCAAGTCGCACTATTACGCCACTATCACAGCCTCTCAACAATACACTCCAAAGACAATATAACCTCTCTGTAAAGTGAGACCATACAAGGAAACCTTCTTTCCTCTACATTGCCATGGACCCCAAGCCAAACTAGACAAAAAAAGAAGATGAAATTCTGCACCCCTTAAAATCACGTTGCCTATGACAACCACAGATGGCATAGGCAAGGGGGAAGCAAATAGACCCCACCCCTAATTGTCATTGTGTGTGTGTGAGATGTGGTCAGACATGTCTTCTTTAAAATGTAAAAACAACTCAAACACATGCAGAAGCCTTAAAATGGCCAAATTGTTGGCGCTAGAGATGTCAGTGACCCGACCTGGCCCAGTGTCATGTCTAGCAGGTAAAGCAGTGGGGATGTT
>ONZH01026246.1:0-29562 GCA_900303285.1 Rhinella marina
GGCACGCAGAACGCACAATACAGGTGCCAAATAAAAGGGCCTTTTTTTTAAATATGTCTGATTACACAGCCGTGTACTAACAGGTCAGACGGGTGGGTATTAACAGCACGTATATGAAAGAGTTTTGCAGGCACGCAGAACGCACAATACAGGTGCCAAATAACAGGACTTTTTTTTAAATATGTCTGAGTACACAGCCGTGTACTAACAGGTCAGACGGTGGGTATTTACACCTGGTATACAAAAAGGGTATTGCAGGCACACAGAACCCAGAACACTAGAGCCAAAGAAACTGTATTTAAAAAAAAAAATGTACACAGCCGTATACTGCCAGAAGATCAGATGGTGCATATACACACTAGGTATATAACAGGGTTTTGCAACCAAAAAGAACGCAGAACAGTAGTGCCAAATATAGTTTGGTATGTAGCAGAGCACCTAATACACCACTAATGCCTCTCTCTGTCCCTACTCCAGCAGCTATCCCTGAATACAGCAGCCGTTCTCTGCAGAGTGTATATAGTAGTAAAGCTATCACTGTACTGCACTATAGTAGCCCTGATAAGGGCTTTTAATCACGCTCCTGCCTGTCCAACAGCTAAAACCTATCTCTCCCTTCTCCAGCCTCTGTCCCTGACTAAGTTCACGCAGCATATGCGAACGAGCAGGAAGACCTGAGTTTTTAATATTCGAGGTCACGTGGTTTTTCCAGCCAATCCATGTAGACGCCGTTTTCGCCCTGCCAGCGTGCTCCGCGGGCCTGTCATACCCCCCCTGCATGGTGATTGGTGGAAAAAGAGCGCCAGGGAAGGTGGGAGGGGAAACGAATTCTAAGTGCGCCATCGCCGTTATACTCGATCGAAATCGAGTATGTCGAATAGCGTAGTATTCGATCGAATACCGGCTCGATCGAACACTACTCGCTCATCTCTAATAATAATTAGATTAGATTTAATAATTAAATTAAATAATTAGAAAGTTGCCCTTTTTTTTTTTTTTTTTTTCCTTGTCATATCTTGACCCCTATAACTTTTTGGTATTTATGTGTACGGAGCTGTATGGGGGCTCATTTTTTGCAGGGCGATCTGAAGTTTTTATTGATACCATTCTGGGGTGTGTATGACTTTTTGATCACTTTTTATTTAATTTTTTTTAGAAAAAAAAGCGCCAAAAAACGGCGAATCGCCATTTGGACGCTTTTTTCCGCCACACAATTAGCCGTATTGGAATTTTTTTTTTAAATATTTTAAAAGTATGGGCGTTTTCGGTCACGGTGATACCCATGATGTCTATATTTATTGTTATTTAGGTATTAATTTTTTACTTATACGGAAAGGGGGGTGATTTGAACTTTTATATATTTTTTATATATTTTTTAACATTTTTTTTATTTTTTTGTGCTTATTTTAAAGCTCAATATGAGCTGATATATTGTTTTTTTTTTCTTTATGAGCAATCAGGGATTTACTAGCTTGAGATAAATCCAAGAATTGCTAATTTCTTATCCTGGTCTGCCATCTAGTGGCCAGAATAAGAATTGCACTTTGAAAGCTGTAAACCTCATCAGCGAGGTTTACAGCTTTCAGATCGTGTACAGACACCCCGATTGGCCACACGGGGTGTCTGTACACCACCCGGAAGCGTACGCTTCCGGGTAAAGACGCAACTAGATGCCGTGATCACGTGTGATCACGGCATCTAAAGGCCCAGCGAGACGCCGGCGATCGGGTAAGTAGCGGCAAGTCTCTGCTGTTAGAAACAGCAGAGACTTGCCGGCCATGACGCCCGCCGCACTTGCGAGCGGGCGCCATGTGCCCGCATCGCCCCAGCGCTGTACATGTTACTGGTACTGGTACTGTAAGGGTTAAACTGGCAACCTGCAGCCCTCAGGTTGCCTGTGATTAGTCTTCTAAGATCAGTGCTGCGTATTTGACCCTTGCTAGTTTATTATCGTGTATTGGACTTTGCTACGGACTTTGGACTTTGATCTTGCTCTTCCCCTCGGTTCTCAACGTTATCTCCTGGTTTTGACTTAGCTTGCTGACTTTCGCTACTTATTGTGTTTGTTCTGTCTTGTTTGTCTTCCCGTGTTTCCCTTTTCCTGCCCTGTGCACTTATACAGTATAGGGACTGTCTCCAAGTTACGGTTTTGCTGCCTAGGGCATATACTAGGTAGGCAGGGACAGTGGTGGGGTTCAGACAGGGCTCACTATTCCTTCTTTCCCCCCTGTCATGACAAGTTAAACTGAAAAGGAACAAACCATATGTGAAAATGTAGCAAAGTAAGGATGTTGACAAGGGAGGGTGGGTGGAAAGCTTGATGAGGTACCGGAGAAAGAGGCCGTCCCCCAATACCCCACCTCTTTTATTCCCTTGGCCTCTACCATTCGAATTAGCCAACCAGGATTAAGGAGATGGGAAATCACCAGGGAAACACCTATCCATTATGCAGCACGACAGCCCAAAAACACTCATGCGGGTTGAACCAACTATAGCCAGGCTGCTAGACTTATGAGATTAACCCCTTACATGTTACCTCAGCCTCTCAGCAGTCAAGGACTTATTCCTTAATTACTTTGGTGGCGTTTAGACTGCCGAGAAATGTATCATCCCCCCGCAACCTGAACATCTTGCAGTCACTATTAAATAAAACACACAACAACCATCTTTGTTGGTTGAAGGTTGGTGACAGCTTTATTGCTATTTCTTTTAATAAACTATCCAACTCTCAAAATAACCAAATCGATGCCTCGAGTGTAAGATGATTTTATCCGTGGGTAAGTCCACCTTCTCCTCCCACTTTAATTGTCAGAACTCACCAACCTCCACAGAGGAGCCTGTGCACTCCTACACCGTGCTCCGACCCTCACCCAACAAGAATAATCCCTGCTCTATGCCATCCTGCAAGCCCCGAGAAAAAAATATCTAAGCCAATATCGTTGAGGTGAATACCATCCAGCCTCATCAATCTTTGGTTGTCGCCTTCCAGCTGGCTGTGACGCACTACCACGCCAGCCCGGGACCAGACGAAACGAGCAATATACGCATTGACCATCCTCCTAGCCCATTCCACCGCATGCACATCTCTAGCTCCTTGCCAAGTCACACTAAGAACTATTTCAGACCAGACGAGGACAACTTTGTGAAAAAAGGACGGGAGCCGATCCAGGTCAATGAATCTATCGGAATTTGGACAAAATTAAACCGCTTATTTGTCTTGATTGGAGGCTTGTATCAAGATGGGAAAAAGAGCATTAGAATTTACTGGAGATGGCTGGAGATGTATGTGGTGATAGATTCCCTTTAAATAAAAATGTCACCTGCTGTAACCCTACTGGTCTTCACAAAATTGTTACAACAGAAGGCTGCTACATGTAATTAGGGTCCTTTTACATGGACTGATAAACTGGAACAAAAAAACGCTTTCTTTTGATCTCTGCCCTCTGTAAACATGCTGCATAAGCTTGTTTTTCGGATGGTCACATCTTGAGGCACCAAAATTTCTGGTTATCAGCAGCATATCATTCTACATAAATGGGGATGTACTGTTCACAATATGCACACTGAATGAAGTATGGACAATTGTAGTAACTAAAGTTGAGCGAATCGAGCTTCAGATCCAAGATCTGAAGACGATTTGCTCAAAACTTCGTTTTAATGCTGTGCAGAGACCTGTCTCTGTACTGCATTAAAAAGTATGGCTCTAGCAAGGCGAAATTCATTATCACCGAAGTCTTGCTACACTTCGGAGAAAAACTTCGGCATTGGATTTTTAAGCTTGGAAATCATTTTAAAACACAAATCCGAAGTCGGCTTCGGTACGGGCTGATACCTTAGTACTGAAGCTGACTTCGGATCCAAGTTCTTTAAAATAAAAGTCCAAAGTTACTTCAGATCTCTATACAGCATTCAGACGAAGTTTTGAGCGAATTGACTTCGGATCTTGGATTGGAAGCTCGATTCGCTCAACACTAATAGTAACGATCCTTCATCCCACTTTGGACCATCTGAAAGACTTATTAAAAGATGCCCTCTACTCGTCAATTGGCATTTGTTTAGGACTGAAACTTCCCCATGTAAATGGAGTCTGAGTCTTTTAAAAAACTGTACTATTAATAATAGATTATATCATGTACATGATCTAAGTGGCTGAGGTTGCAATAATTTAATTTGAAAGATCAGTGAACTGTTGCTAATATTTAGTTGAACTCTGTGACACTAGTAAAGCTCATAATCTTTATTCATAAGTGGATTTTGACAATTATGCATAATATTCAAGACAAAGGAACAACTGGTCGAGACATGAAATTACGAGCATAGTCAAGACAAGGAGATAAGAACAATAATTGAGCAACATACAAGACAGGTCTAAAAAAGTGGGCGTGGCATGAGTGGGGAAAGGGACGGGCCGGCATTTTCTATGCCTGTGTTAGGCATAGAAAATGGTCTAAATGTAAGACAGTTAGGAAGTTGGCTTACATTTAGATGTTGGCCTTAATAAATGATCCCTTTAGTCTCTGCTTGTTTTGTGAGAGCTTGAGAGCTGGTCATATGGCTTCAAAGATGATCTTGCAGTGAGCTCTGCTGTGCTGTGTCAGTTGCAGTTGATGGTGAGGAGCTGACTGCCCAGTACACCAATAGTGGACTATTTATCTATCGTAAGTAGGGGGGAAGGTGTTGGGAAAATCCCGTTCTATGGGTCAGAGGTGGCAATATCTTGCGCTATAACAAACACGGGGCACCTAATGAAACTAAGTTATATAACACAGGATATACTCTTGGTCGTTTTATGACCACCCCTGCTGTGGAGAAGACAGATGATCAAAGGAGATCCCCTGAAACTCTCAAGTACGTAGCTATTTCTGATAATACAGTTGTCATGAAGCCAGCTGTCTCTTTTTACTTTAAACCTGGACATGCTTGTATTTATATAGGCATTAGTGTTGAGTGAATCGAAGTGGACTTCAATCCAAATTACAGGATTAATTTGATTAGCCACAAAGCTGAATTTCCTTTGCTTCATGGTAGCGAATAGATTCAAACTGAAGTAGTGGAAAAAACTAAATCATACTTACCTGCTCCATTTGCTCACAACGGGCTGGCCGCTGCCATCTTGCTTGAAATCCTGTGCGCGGTGACGTATGACTTAAGTAAGTGATTTTTTTTTAAATTTAACACCAAATTATTGCTATCAGATGCTGCGGTCATGTATGAAAGCAGCATCTGAGGGGTACAATGATGGGGATCAGCACAATCACCACTCTCTGTCATTGCACCCACTACTTACAAAGAAATGTAAAGTAATTTGTCACAAAGCAAATTTTTATGTAAAATTCGGCAAAGCAGCTGAATCTAATTTTCAAATCCTTCGCTCATCACTAATAGGCATGTGTAGTACCCCAGACCTGGGGGTACTACTATTGTATTTCTTTAATTGCTGCATATTTCTTTACTGCATTCTTACATGTGCAGCCATCAGCCACAGGGAGGTGTGAGTGATATGTTAGGTAGGTTGTCACAGTGTACACGGTGTAGCCGGTGGTTTTACTCACGGTTGGTTGAATCTTCCCTGGGCAGTGTGCAGTTGTGTGGAGGGTGGACACGACTTCCCTCGGGGCACGCTCCATATGCAGGGCTCCAGGATGGTCAGGTGAGGTGCCCTGGATGTTGAGTTTGACCGTGTCGGACGGCTGGGCCCTGGTGTTTTGTGACGCCAGTGTCTTTTTAAAGGTAGACACTCCCTTTGCAATGATGAGGAGGCAGTTGTTAATCAAACAAGAGGTATCTTTACTTTTGCCTTGAGTTCATATAGTCACAATAAATGATGTTACAATTGGTTATGGATAAGATGTCCTCTTTGGCTGGTAGGTGGTTATAATAGGTAGTTAGTTAGGCACTGTCTCTTTAAATCCTGTTACTTTCACTCCTAGTGGGATCTTCTATAACTAGCCCTGGTTCTGGACAATATTATATTAAGGTCACTTTCATAAGACCTTTCTTTTAGACGGATACTCTGTGGGGCAGGAATGACACGTCTGCACAAGCAGGTTCCTGAAATATATATATAATGATGGCTGCACCTCCCGGAGGGATCCAAAGTGTAGACCAATAAACAACTTGTACCTGGTTGCTGATACTGTAGTCAGATGCCAGAAGCTTCTCTTGACCACATGGGTGCTGGCAGAGTCCATGAAGACCGGGGACGGTCGATTACCTCTGTCAGGCTTGACAGTCCAAGAAATATTCAGGGTTCTAGTGGTTTAGCTGTTACTTGTCACTTGCTGTCCTGACATGGCCAGTGTCAGGGGTAATGACAGCCTTTTCCTGTAAGAAAGGATCTCCACTTTTCTTCCTCCTGCACAACACTTGGTTCCTCTTAACTAACTCCTTACACCTCCTCCTTTCTCCTTACACTACAACTTACTGCATTTTCACTCTCCTCTCCTCTGCTACTCTAACTTCCTGTGAAAGGGCCTTATATAAAAGGCAGAATGCCACCATGTAGTGGTGGGAATTAACACTGCAGTACTCAGCCATAGAGGTTTCACAGCACATTCACATTAATTCACAAATACAGTCATGGCCAAAGATTTTGAGAATGACACAAATATTATATTTTCACATGATCTGCTGCCCTCTGGTTTTTATGTGTGTTTGTCAGATGTTTTTATCACATACAGAAATATAATTGCAATTATATTATGAGTAACAAAAGCTTATATTGACAGTTAGAATGAGTTAATGCAGCAAGTCAATATTTGTAGTGTTGACCCTTCTTCTTCAGGACCTCTGCAATTCTCCCTGGCATGCTCTCAATCAACTTCTGGACAAAATCCTGACTGATAGCAGTCCATTCTTGCACAATCAATGCTTGCATTTTGTCAGAATTTGTAGGTTTTTGTTTGTCCACCCGTCTCTTGATGATTGACCACAAGTTCTCAATGGGATTAAGATCTGGGGAGTTATCAGGCCATGGACCCAAAGTCTCTATGTTTTGTTCCTTGAGCCATTTAGTTATCACCTTTGCTTTATGGCAAGGTGCTCCATCATACTGGAAAAGGAATTGTTGATCGCCAAACTGCTCTTGGACGGTTGGGAGAAGTTGCTCTCGGAGGACATTCTGGTACCATTCTTTATTCATGGCTGTGTTTTTAGGCAAGACTGTGAGAGAGCCGATTCCCTTGGCTGAGAAGCAACCCCACACATGAATGGTTTCAGGATGCTTTACATTTGGCATGAGACAAGACTGGTGGTAGCACTCACCTCGTCTTCTCCGAATAAGCTGTTTTCCAGATGTCCCAAACAATCGAAAAGGGGATTCATCAGAGAAAATGACTTTACCCCAGTCCTCAGCAGTCCACTCCCTGTACCTTTTGCAGAATATCAGTCTCTCCCTGATGTTTTCTCTGGAGAGAAGTGGCTTCTTTGCTGCCCTCCTTGAGACCAGGCCTTGCTCCAAGAGTCTCCGCCTCACAGTGCGTGCAGATGCACTCACACCTGCCTGCTGCCATTCCTGAGCAAGCTCTGCACTGCTGGTAGCCCGATCCCGCAGCTGAAACACTTTTAAGAGACGGTCCTGGCGCTTGCTGGTCTTTCTTGGGCGCCCTGGAGCCTTTTTGGCAACAATGGAACCTCTCTCCTTGAAGTTCTTGATGATGCGATAGATTGTTGACTGAGGTGCAATCTTTCTAGCTGCGATACTCTTCCCTGTTAGGCCATTTTTGTGCAGTGCAATGATGACTGCACATGTTTCTTTAGAGATAACCATGGTTAACAGAAGAGAAACAATGATGCCAAGCACCAGCCTCCTTTTAAAGTGTCCAGTGGTGTCATTCTTACTTAATCATGACAGATTGATCTCCAGCCCTGTCCTCATCAACACCCACACCTGTGTTAATGGAGCAATCACTGAAACGATGTTAGCTGGTCCTTTTAAGGCAGGGCTGCAATGATGTTGAAATGTGTTTTGGGGGATAAAGTTCATTTTCTAGGCAAATATTGACTTTGCAAGTAATTGCTGTTAAGCTTTATATTTTATAACATTCTGGAGTATATGCAAATTGCCATTATAAAAACTGAAGCAGTAGACTTTGTAAAAATTAATATTTGTATCATTCTCAAAACTTTTGGCCATGACTGTACATAATAATAAAATGGCATTATATATAAGATATGACATGGCTATTTAACCCTTTTGGAGTGTCCCCTTGTACACACTTTAGTGGGACACTACACATGTATTTCAATGCAACGCTATACAATGTGAGATGTACGCATGTAATTTAATTCAGCAGGAGAGGTAATGGTTAGCAAAAAGCTGGTTGTAACAGGACTTCCACCCTGTTCCACCCCTTCTGGTAGAGTGGGCAGGTCCAACTTCCTGCCAGGGAGGGGGAAGTCTAGAGCTAGTTCAGGTCTGTGTAGTGGAGAATGCAGGACAGAGAGGGGAAGTAAGAGATCCTACCCTGATAGGGGAGTTGGGAGGCAGCTATTAAAGCACCCACTCCAGAATAGGGAAACGGCCCATAGAGCACCCACTTTGAGAAAGCACTTCTGAAAGTCAGGATCCAGATAACTGTCTCCCGCAAGAGAGAACTGAAGGCAAGACTCAAGTGAAGCCTTGAAATTCCAGACAGCAGAGTGAACTGCAACATCACTTTTACAGACATTGCTGAGAAATGAGGGATTAAAGCTAAAGACACACGTCACCAGAATACCACTAGGCCCGCAACATTTAAGCTCAGAACCACAGCCATCAAACCTACCACCATACTTCCTCAGCTGGGGCTAGAACAGAATTGCACTTAAAGCCTACTGCTACTGTAAAAAGGACTCATTCTTCACTACTATAACTTTCACTGCAATGGACTCCATGGAACAATGTGACACTAGAACACTACATTGCACACAGTACCACTCCCACCCTCTGCATCGGGGTCGCTGCACATGTCTAATAGGATATAGATATACATGTATCTCTATCCATATGCATCTATCTATATCAAGACACTTCCCTTTACAGTATCTATGCAAGCAGTTGGATAGGGAGGTCACTATTAAAAGATACTATTTAAATAGTAGGATTAAAGGCCCATTTATTACAAACTCTAAAATCTGGATTTTATTCAGACCCCTGTTTTCACGCTGTTTAGTTGGATAATCAAGTTCTACCAATGTGTCATCATGTAAAAGGGATGTGAGAGCATCTGAGTGGCTTTGGGTTTCACCCATGATGAGTCTTTTCAAAGACTAGCTATTGTATATAGAATACATTAGCAATAGCTGAAGCTTTGCCCTGGTCTTCTCTGTCCTTGTAGAGTCAGCCTTTATCTTTCTGTCTTCAGCATGATTGCTGTTGCACTATGCCATGGCATGATTGATGATTGACAGTTAATGATCCATCCCCACATGAGCTACTCTCCCTCTGTGATAGTCAGAAACATTTCCTCCTACACCAGATGGATCACAGGGGATCAGGGAATCCTCAGGATGCTGGAGAAGCTCTTTATATTTCACAGCTTCACCTACCCAGCAGGGCATGAAGTTCCCCAGCCAAAAATCTGCAGACCGAAGCTCGACGTGACAGTGCCCAGATGGCACCTGAATTAGAGGCATGCAGAACTGCTAGACAAAGCAGAAAGCAGTTAGAGAAAGGGAGAGAATAAGAACAGCTCAGGGTATGGAATCTATTGTTCTTGTCCTAAGTATACAAGTTTTCCTTAACCCTATCAATATCAGATGGGATTAAGCTAGTGCAATTCAACAAGCTGTTTACACCCATCTCAGATCTTAATGCATTCTTTGTGTATTGATAACTTTTTTTTTTAAACATGGTTACCTACCACTCGTACTTGTATGGGAACTAACCTTATTCCAATCCATAGTCCACTGTACTTTAATGGTACTTTACTAAGGGGTTGTCCAGGAGTTAACTCCCTAGTGCCTACCAACTCCTTTAAAGGGGTTATGCCCTGATTAAAGGGGTTGTCCGGGTTCAGAGCTGAAAATTGTTGTCCGGGTTCAGAGCTTAAATTCACCCAGGAAGGCCGCCTGAACAGGGCATCGGAGCATCCTATGCTCCGATGCCCTCCTTTGCCCTGCGCTGGATCGCGCAGGGCAAGGGCTCTTTTATTTACATAACACACTGCCGGGCAGAGGCTTCCGCCCGGCAGTGGGCCTGGTGACGCCACCGGCACTGATGGGCGGGCTTTAGCGCTGCCCTAGCCAGTAAAACGGCTAGGGCAGCGCTAAAACCGGCCCATTACAGCCGGTGACATCACCGAACTCACTGCCGGGCAGAAGCCTCCGCCCGGCAGTGTGTTATGTAAATAAAAGAGCCCTTGCCCTGCGCGATCCAGCGCAGGGCAAGGGAGGGCATCGGAGCATGAGATGCTCCGATGCCCTGTTCAGACGGGCTGCCTGGTTGAATATAAGGGTATGTCCGGGTTCAGCTCTGAACCCGGACAACCCCTTTAATGTAAAAATGAAAATCAGACATCATGTAGTACATGACAATCTCTTTCTAACAAAGCAGGAACCAGCCCAGTACCTCACATGAGATCTCCCCATTCATTGCTCCAATTACTTTACTAGATTCTCTTCAGGCTGGCTGCCCAGGGCCATGTCCTTTCTGTTGCAGCTCTCTCTCTATCACATCACAGGGATGTGTCCTTTCTCAGGGGGATGTCCTTTCTGCTACAGCTCTCTCCCTGTAACTGCCACAGTTTCTAACAGTAGATCTGGCTGGTGACAACTGAAGGATGGAGCTGGGCTTGTGCGACCACAGTAGGTGGATGTGCTAATTACTATACAGATTAAACAACAGGGGGCATCATTATATTGAAGTGAAGAGAATATCTTGCAACTGGAACATTTTTGTAACAGAAAATATAATGAATACATTATGCTGAAATTATGTAGGCAAGAGGAGAAAATGACATATATCTATTGTGGTGTACTATGGTTCGTGCAGGACAACCAAACCCATAACATTATGTCAAACATTTTAATATTACAACAGGTCCAAACTACCAAGTGAGGGGTCAAATTGTCAAGTAAAATGTGTAGAATTATTAGCTGGACACTGACCGAAAGAATATATATTTATATGTATATTTCATTAGTTCGCTGAAGCTAATCTATGCATTCCCAACTACTGTATTGAATGACTATCCAAAAAATTATTATGCTTGAACTTGCTATATATAGCGTAGAATTAAGGGTTGTCTCATCAAGTCACCAGGGTTGTCACCCAGTGAAAAACTAAAATCTGTTCTGACAGCTGATGCCAATGCAGGGAACTTGCCACATAACAATTCATAAATCTCCCATTGAGTTTAAAGGGGTTGTCTCATGAAGTTAGTGTTATAATTAAAGGGGTTGACTGGCCTAGGAGCCGACAAACCCAATGGTTGTAAACTGTGGCCAATTTAAAAAAAAGGAAAACAACTCACCTGTCTGCGTTCCTGCTGCTCCTGAGCTGCTGTCCTGTTCCTGTTCACTTCCTGTTCAAAGTGACCTAGTCCTGTGACTGCTGCTGCCAGTCACTGGCCTCAGGGTTCACATGTGCTAGAATTACATGTCACTGCTGGTGATATACTAGTGATGTGCCATGGTAACATGTGAACCCTGAGGACTGTGATTGGCTGCAGAGGTCATGTGGCCAATCCACTTCTAATCTGGCAGGAATTGGAAGCAACAGGTTACAACTAGGGATGAGCGAAACGACTTTGAATGCTTCATCTGAAGTAGATAGATTTGCATAAAACTTTGAATACTGTACGGAGCGAGCACTCCGTACAGTATTAGAATGAATTGGCTCTGATGAGCTGAAGTTATTACTTTGCGAAGTGTCGAGAGACTCACCTAATCTCATCTCTCAGATGAGAGATGGAAAAAGCTGTGTTCTGGCAATGCTGGATGAGCTGAGCAGATGAAAACATGGTTTTACATAGCTGCCAAATATCCTGAATTTGTCTGGACTGTCCCTAAGAGAGTCCCAGCAAATGTTTTGAAAATGGTTGTGGCTAACACAAACTCCACGCATAAACAGGAGTTCCCGGACGGGTCAGGGTGTTCCCGGGGTCGGGGCTTATATACCCCAATTTTACCAACTGAAACGTTGGTAATTATGGTTTAATGGGAGAAAATTCAGTATAATTTGTACTTTATTCACTTAAACCCCTGCTCTTTCTATACCTAGGAGTCTGCTCAGCATCTTCTGCTGTGTAACATGCTGTACTTACATGTACAGTATGCAAGATTCCCAATTTTTCATTCAATGCAAATATGTGTTTTGTTAAGGAATTTCTTTATAAGGAAATTGTAGTTTTGCAGTGCAAGGGTTACAGCAGTGCCTGATGACATGAGTCTGTTTGTCAGCATAGCAATGCCTGGAACTCCTTCATTCTCCTGCACAATGTCCCCGTGCCTGCTGTGTTACGTCCCTCAGCCAGTGCTTTGTGCTGCAATACTACTCAGTATTCCAGTCATCTTGGAATGGGGTGAAGTGAGCGGCTGCTGCAGCAGTGTCAGCCTGACGGGCAGGGGCCTTATAAAGCCCCTCCCTGGAGCAGAACCACCCAATGTTATGTTACTCAGCTTGTGTCTTCTCCTAATGCCAATCGTTGACCCTGAGAGAGAAAAATGGGTTCTCTATAATTCCATTTGTTCTGCTCCTCAGCCTCTAGCACAGAGATGTACTTAGCCGCTTTACACTTAGAAATTGCGCAGACAAGGACATGGTTAATGTAATCATTGGTTCACTGAGAGGGGCCGCTGCCCTGTCACCGGTTATATGTCTTAGGTCTTTTGTACTTCCGTCACCTATGTAGCTTGTCACTTGTGATTCATCACTAGCTCCCCGTTGTGGTACTTTGCCCTTGAACGTACTTTCTTCCCTACTGGTCCCTTTTAACCATGCCGTAACTTATAATGATTGCCTACTGAAGCATTTTCCATTTGTTTCTATGTTCTCTTTGGTCTTATCTTCTCCATGTATCTGTTCTATCTCATCTTATTTTTGCCTTCTGGCCTCACCCCCTCCTTTCCCTGATGTCATAATGGTTGCATGCAACAGCTCCGTTGTCTGCAATTCCCCCCTTCCGTCCTCATCATCAGCATCCAAGGCAAGGCACATTATATATTCAGACGGAGTCGCTTTTTTTTTTTTTTTGTCTGATCTGGTCTATTAGAGACTGAAGCCAAGTAAAACAGCAGACTCGTTTGCAAACACATACTGCTCTGGTACTTTGCTTCAGTTCTGACCTGCAGCATCAACTGCTGTTCCAAAACTGACCCCTCAGCATATGGCTGTCAGGTTTTGTCAATCAAATCAATATTATGACCTAGCTGGCGGTCTGTAGGCCATCGTATTTTTCATTGTCAGGCTGACAATGCATGTGTAATTGATCATATATTCAGGAAAGGAAGGGTTAAAAATCGACCAGTGCTGGTGCAATGCATCCTTCAGGGTTAAATTTAACCTTATATGTAACTTATGATGGACTTTTCTAAAATTGCTTGGTACTCATTAAATGAAAATGTGTAGAAAGTTTCCACAGCTGCTGCAGAACCTCTAGAATAAAACATTAATTTTTTTATGGAATTAAAGAAAAAATTCAACATGAATATTTTATGAAAAAACCTGTACACAACTCCAGTTATCAGGTACAGCATATCCATTCAGAATATATTCAGATTCTAAGGAAAGTAGGTTGAATGGTGCAGTATCTTCAAAAAAACACTGCCCAATGGCATGAAGCTTCATCCTGTACAGCTGTGGTCCATAGGCTTGGACACAAATGGAGAAATTGATCATTCCATTACGCCTTTTTCTGGCTTTAAAATGCTGCAGAAACACAGCTTTATAACTTTTTAAATGCTATTGGGACTCTTTTAGTCACAACTGGTATTTTTACGCCAAACCTCGCCAGTTTCCAAAAAAGGGACATGGCAAGGGCAGGATATTGTTGGGGCCATTGGTCCAGGCACATACAGCGTAGTTTATTCCAGAACCCGGTATAAACACTGAAAACAGAATTTCTGGCTGATATATGGAGTGTCAAAGGAGGCCTGCTTGCGCCTCGTCAAAAATTGCATGCCTCCTTTGGAAGCTCAAGTCGGTCATGATAAATCAAGGCCACAAAATCAGAACAGGGGTCCAAATTTAGGGTGCCCAGACCATCAGGTTCAATGGCACCATTTTCCGTGTTGTCAGATGATGATTTCTATGTGACTACTAAGGTTGACACAGTCCAAAGCTGTTCTTGTCCAAGACAATTTCCACTAGAGCTTACAGTAGCTTACTCATACTCACTATATCAGAGCCTTTTTCCTTTCATCGACTAAGACATTAGTAATAAAGTATGCTTTGTCGAGTTCAAATATGTATTTTATTTTTGCCAAAGATAAAATCTATTATCTGGGAACTACTTAGTTCAATCTTGGTCCTAACTAAAGTCTAAAGGTCTCCATACATATTAGTGTATTGTCAGCCAAATCTGTACAGAACGACAAAATACTGTGAATGGGAAGCTCCCAGCTCTCCCTCAACAGTTGGTGTTGGGGAGAGATAAATAGGCTAAACTGAATTCTCCCTCAATCCTTTTGTTCTCATAAAAGATAACGTCACCACAAGTGGTGTCTGTTCAGCTGAATCTAGCATGTGTATGTTGGAATCTAAAAGATAGTTTGTCCAACAGCTATTAAAGGTGTTTAAAGGCTATGTACACCTTTGGAGTCAATTTTTTATGATTGCATTTAACTTATTTTTGGCTAAAAATCACTTTCACTTTATGAAAAATATTGAGCTTTCCAGTCACAAACTGTTTTAAGTCTGTGACTGGTACTTTCATTTTCACTTTGTGCCCTCATCTAATAAACCTTATTCCTAAACTACTAAGAGGTGATAAACACTTGTTTAAGCCACATTCTTATCAGTAAGATAAGGATTGAGCTATAATGTGTGTTTATGAGGTCTTAGAGCATAGATAAGAAGTCTGCCTGCTGCTCAGATGACAGAATTGAAAAAACCCCACAGCAGCTAATACAGCTTCTCAGCTCTGTACACAAAAAAGGAGTCCATATTGTTTATAAAGACCAATTGAAAAAATGATTTTAGCTCAAAATAAGTATAATGCAATAATTAAAAAAATTACCCAAAGGTGTATATAGCCTTTAAGGTTCCCCTAAGCTCCCTGGTTCCCTGAGCTGTTTAAGGTTCCCTAAGCTCCCTGGTTCCCTGAGCTGTTTAAGGTTCCCTAAGCACAAGCTCAAGTTTGCTTCTTTAGCAATGACAGTCAATTCAGAAAGTAATTTCAAAATTTTCTGCAAATTTCCACCTGGTGTGAGGTATAATGTTTTTCAAAAACGAACACAATGGAACAGCACTCTGCAAACACAAATAATAAAGTCAATACAATTGTGCCATACTCACTGTAGAAAATGTACTAATGCTACTGCTACATTATGAATGTGAGATTCTTGGCAAATACATTTTGTACAAAATTATTTGTGCCTGTCTGCAAGCGTCAAAGCGATCTCTAATAATGTTTTTCAGTGCACCGAGATTGTGCTATCAGTCTAACATAGCACCAGTTTACTGCTACAGAATCATAATTGACTAGTGATTTCATTAGCCAATTTGTTGTATAAGGCTAGTTTCACACTAGCGTTAAAGAGAATCTGCAGGCTGTTCCAAGCCTGCCGGATCTCTCTGGATCCGGCATTGCCGTAAACTACTTTGTATTGTATACATCTGTATATAAGTGCCTCAGATCCAAACCCCAAATCTAGTTTTCATCTATGTTCTGATCTTTATGAGCAGAGCACACCGAAAATGCATTGCATCTCTGATCACAAGCTCAGTTAAAAATAGATAAAATAGTCTCAAAACATCACAAAAAGAAATGAAAAAAAAAAGTATGCTATTTATAAACTGCAGTCAGGGATGAATCATGATCACTTTGAGACCTGCACAAAGAGTATTTCCATACAAAGACTATTTATACATACAGGGAATGTACATATGTGTAAATCAAGAGCATAATGGGTAATATGAAAAAAAAATCTATAAAAAATATCCTAATACATATACAGTATATTTATCTATATGCTTGTACTGTGTTTCAATCAACATGAACACTTGATTCAGATGACATCATTTCTGTCCATGAGCATTTTGGACTGCACCCACAGATCACATGGACCTATTAAAGTAAACGGTCTGATTCACACAATTCACATGATCACCTCAACGGTCCGTGCAGAGACATAATGCTTTATTCTTCTTTGTTTTCTGTCTGAGACTCATTTATTCAAATTAAGAGGTCAAGGAAAAAGTTGGATGCACCCGAAGACCATACAGATGTTCAGATATTTTGTGGATAGAAACAAATTCTTTATCTTATGGGAGTTCCTAAGTTTATGATTTTTATGCACTCTAAATTACCTAGCACTATACATTTTTTCTGAGGTGTTCTTTGTTTTGCTCAGTCAGAACCTTCACAGATCTAGATCTGACCTTAAATGTTCACATCCCGTAGTCAATAGAAGCTTATTATCACTACAATCTATAGTACAAAAAATTGGAATTTACTGTGGCATGGTGGATATATGTTAATCCTTCATTTCAAAGACATCAACGATGACTAATAAATAGAGTAGATGCTACTTAGATGACTGGGAACCTTGCCTTACTCCGACACCTGCTTTATTTTTATGTGGTGGAAGCAGACGCGCACAGCTTGTCACCGAAGTCATGAAGTGATATTACTAAAGAAATTGTTTGTTTGCTATTGATGTTTGCTCGATGTTCACAAAGGTAGAGCAAATTTTAATACTGATGCTGCAGGGGTAAAATAAAAACTTGGCAGTAAAAGATGAGCATTTCCTCAATTTTTACAAAAATAAGAGTGACTCTGGATCGAACATCCTCATGCTATGTTTTGACCTAATAGCTGCTTCTCAGCATAAATTTACATCGCTTCTCAGCGCAATTTAAATGTATACACCCCTATGCAGTATACTGAACATGAGGCATTAGTATACAATTTGATCAAAAAGCATAGGCCCACTCACCACGCCAAGGTTGCCTACTTGAGTGGGAACCTACTCTAATTCTGTCGCAGCACCGCGCGGCGGCCGTTGTTGCTGTGGTGCTGTGCTGGTGGGTTGGTGGGGACCAGTGCCAGGGTGGTTTCGCAGGGCAGCGGCTGGGCCCTGCCGCCTGCCGATGCGGTGCTGCGGCGCTGGTGGCCTCAGCGCGGCACCGCGCCAGAATTAGAGTAGGTTCCCACTCGAGGAGGCAACCTTGTCGTGGTGAGTGGGCCTATGCTTTTTGATCAAATCGTATACTAATGCCTCATGTTCAGTATACTGCATAGGGGTGTATACATTTAAATTGCGCTGAGAAGCGATGTAAATTTATGCTGAGAAGAAGCTATTAGGTTAAAACATAGCATGAGGATGTGCGATCCAGATTCACTCTTATTTTTGGACATTTCCTCCATTTTAATAGGTCACTGGAATGTATATGGAATTTTAATTAAATTATTTTGGACTATTGCTAAGTACTTAGATTAATATTTAATCTATTTCATATCCAACTCATATAATCCTAGTTTAACAAAAACTGAAATTACAATACAACACAACTCTCCAGAAGGCCACCTATATGAGTAGACCACTCCTGATCTAGACTAGAAATGAGCGAATCATTCAAAATTTGCTTTGCCGAATATCTGACAAAATTCTTATTTAAACGAACGTATTCGTCAAATCTACGTAAAAAAATTCAGTTGTTTTGCGAACATTCCTGCCCAAATTACGTACGTACAGTCAGCGTAGTTAAAAGTACGCAATACGTAAGCATTAGAGTACAAAAGTGAATATGAATCCTTAGCGTACAATTGACGCGTGAATGCGTCATACACACGAGGCTAGGCCGCGGCGTACAGTCTTTAGAGGCAGTCCATATGAACTAGAAAAAGGCTCAGATATACGTTTGAGTCTCTCCTTTTGGCTCCTAGTTGGCAATGATAAAACACTGTCTGTCTGGAACACATATTCCAAAATTCAAATGGAATCCACGTGAAGAAAAATTGTAATCCAAACAGGTAATGTGTAATCCACATGGATAATAGAGAATAGCAGCAAATAGAGAACCTTTATTGCAAAGGGGGCTCCCAAATAACCTGAGAAGGGGGTAAAAAGGAAAATAGGCGTGCTTAGGCGCAACTGGGACTTTTCTGCAGAATGGGGGGAGTCCTGAAAGCCATATCCACTCCAGCTGGGTGAGAGTCATACGGGGGCAATACATTGCATATTTGAAAAAATCAGCACATAGAGAACCCTTTTTGCAAAGGGGGCTCCCAAATAACCTGAGAAGGGGGTAAAAAGGAAAATAGGCGCACTTCAGCGCAACAGGGAATTTTCTGCAGAATGGGGAAGTCCTGACTGCCATGCCCATCTGGGTCAGAGTCAAACAGGGGCAACACAAACTAAACAAAAACAACTGCCAACTAGCATCTCACCCGTCAGGTGCAGTCCATGGTGTGGCTCCCATAGGTCCTCCTGCAGTGTCCTTGACACTGCCAGTAGTTGGGTTCCTCAGATGAGGGGCCTGAAGTCCTCCTCGCTCGAGCTGCTGCTGAAGCTCATCAGAGGACGCTCCTGCCTCTTGTAGGTCATGCTCGCTGCGGTGGTGGAACTCCAGTGCCCTCTTCTTCCTGAAGTTGGACTTGACCGGGTCCGGGTGGTGGTGATGTTGTCGAGTGTTGCAGCCATTTTCACTTTTCCGGATCCTCCTGCCAGGACAGCAGGAGTAAGGACTTCCGGTTGCAGCGGTTCCGGAAAGGTTGCATCCAGGGAAGAAGACCCAGCTTCCCCGGCTGCTGCTGGCTTCATCTTCCACGGCAGCTGGTATTGGTGGATGACCGTGGATTGGAAGGTGAACGATAACATGGTCAGCTGACCCAGCTGTAAGGACTGTGGTGGTGGTGGTGGTGCTGGCAGTCCAGGAATCAGAGGCTTTGGCTGAGGCTGTGGCTTTTCCCTAAACCGGAGGATGCCATCTGGGAACTCCTGCAGGCAGCGCAATCGTCCTGGACCTGGTGGTTCATCTGGCCACACTTCTGGTTCCATTGTATGCACCAGAGGCTTTGAAAGGAGGGTAACCCCGGTCGCAAATGCGCCTTTCAGGGATGCCATGGGGGTGTACTCCACCCGATCCCCCACATACAGGCTAGGACGATGTTGTGGCAGGTACGGCCGTATCACCTGCGGCCCACAAAATATTCCTTTCCATTCTCGTCATCCTGCAGGAAGCCAGACCCTCTCCCAACAGAAAACCAAAGCACAGTTCCCTTTCGGTGTTCCAATGAAGGATCTCCCGGTCTAGGGTGGTCGAGTACCTGGATGACCCAGTCCTCCACTGCTGTTTTATAGTCCCAGAGGGTCTGTGCATGGCCGTCACAGATGGTGAAACAATTGGGTTCTGGTGTATGGAAGGGGTGGATCTCCTCCTGGGCGGCGAAGTGGACGCTCCAGCCGCCTCTGCCGCACCAGCCACAGCAGACGCTCCAGCCGCATGAGCTACGGCAGACGTTCCAGCAGCACGAGCCACAGCAGACGTTCCAGCCACATTTGCCACAGCAGACGCTCCAGCCGCCTCACGATTCGCAGCAACAGCAACCTCAGCAGGTGGTAAGGAAGACACAGGCACTGAAGCTGGGTTTCTCTGGCAGAGTTGTGACACTCTGATGTCTGGAGAGGGCGGTGGTTCAGGGAAATTGTCCCCAAAATACATTTCATTCCAATTTGGGTGCAGCTGTTTTTTAGCCATGATGCTTGCCTCTTGCTCTGAGGTCAGCGCTGGTCTAAACTGGTTCAGATTTCAGAGGAGGGTGGAGTACTAAGGGAGGAGTCTTCACTCCCTATACGTGCAAAATAGTTAGATCCCATTGGGCCGGGCTGCTTTTTTCCAGTTCTGAGGGAGGTGTATCTTCACTTTCCCGCTCTTGCGTGGGCGTATCATCATTATCCCGCCTCACACAGAATGCGTACGTTTCATACGTATTGCTAGCGTGTTAAATTTTGCGAAGATTTACGAATAATACGAATCGAATCCAAAGAAATTCTGATTCGCTTCGCAGCTGAAAATTTCCAAGATTCGATACGAATCTACGAAGCAGCTAATAGATTTGCTCATCTCTAATCTAGACCAGATTTTTCTGACAGATTTTTAAATTCCCTTATAGTCTATGGATATTGGCCATTTTGGAGAATACCACCCCTATAGAAGACCATTTTTCACTGCCATTTTTGACCCTTGTTCCTGTAATTTTTTTTGTACTTAAATACTTCGAACCCATGCTCCTTGAAATACTGCCCAAGTAATAGCACAATATAGTATCCAAATAATGTAACCATTAATAGCACCATATAGTATCCAAATAATGTAACCGTATAGCACACAGATAGCACTGCCATATACTCCATATACTTCCCAGAAAACTTCCAGTTACATGCAATACCCAAATAAAACTGCCATGCAGCGCCCACACAAAGCTGCCATTTAGTGTCCATTCATACGAGGTGGTCTCTTGGATTGCTTCTGGGGTCCAATTCTTAGGATCGCCAATGAAACAGTTTCTCTCAGCAATTACCCAGTTTGTCACCCCCTCCCCCAGATATTCTGCATATAATTGCAATAAAACATCATTGTTCTAGATTCTCATAGCACTGGGCTGGTTTGGAAGACCATCCTTCAAGCAAGAGCCATCTAACAGGGCAATGTGTCTACTCTAACAGAATATTAGACATTTGGTTCATCAGAATTCTGCATGTCATCTCTCTGGAGTTCTTATAACATTTGGTCATTACATGATTCAGTGATGTGCCTATTAACTAATGAACTGATATGCTACATTTTGATTACACTGAAACACATTATGGTTGTACCCACTGTGTGTAAGTAATGGTGCAGACAGTTTCATTTCAATTAACAAAGCCTTTAGAAAAATTCAGACCTCATATTAGATTCCCACTCAACACCCTTTATATTTACCATGAGAAGACAAAAAAAAAAATCAGACTCTTCATCCTATTTCTAGATTCAATGTATTCAGAAAGTCTTCAGACTCTAACTTTTTTCACATATTGTTATGTTCTGGCCTTATGCTAAAATACCAAATTAACTAAAATTAACTAAAATACCATAATGAGAAAGTGAAAACAGAATTTTAGAATGTTTTTGCAAATTTACTAAACAGGAAAAAACGAACATTTTGTATGACATAAATATTCAGACGCTTTGCTACAACACTAGGCATCCCATTTCTCTTGATTATCTTTGCGATGTTTCTCGATGTTGATTGAGTCAACCTGTGGTAAATTTATTTGATTGGACATGATTTGGGAATACACACCTCTGTCTACAGTATATAGCTAACAATCCATAACAGAGCCACAAGGAGGAAGGAACTGTCTGTACAGCTCAGAGATAGGATAGAGGCACAGATCTGGAGAAGAGGCAAAACATTTTCAACTACACTGAAAGTTCCCAAGTGAACAGTGCCCTCCATAATTGTTAAATGGAAGAAGTTTGGAGCAACCAGTTGGTCATCCCACCAAACAAAGTAATCAAGTAAGAAGGGTCTTGGTAAGAGAGGTGACCAAGAGCACAACAGTCTCTTAAACGCCAAAAATCCTGTGTGCAGATGGGAAAAACTTTCAGAAGGTCAAACAATACTGAGACTGTGAGAAACAAGATTCTCTGGTCTGATGAAACCAAGATTAAACTTTTTGGCCTCATTTCTAAGCATCTTTTTGGAAGCAACCAACCACTGCTCGTCACCTGTCCAATACCATACCTACAATGAAGCATGGTGATGGCAGCATCATATTCTGGGGATGTTTTTCAGCAGCTGGGAGAGAGACCGTTAGAGTTGAAGGAAAGCTGAATGGAGCACAGTACAGAGAGATTTTTAATGAAAATCTAATCCAAGGTGCTTTGGACCTCAGACAGGGCTTAAGGTTCACCTTCCTGCAAGACAGTAACCCTAAGCACACAGCAGAGACAACACAGGAGTGACTTAGGGACAACTCTATGAATGTCCTTAAGTGGCCCAGCTAGAGCCCTGATTTGAACCTGATCGAAAATATCTGGAGAGACTTGAAAATGGTCCCCATCCAACCTGACAAAGCTTGAGAAGATCTGCAGAACAAAATGGTGAAAATCCCCAAATCTAGATGTACAAACCTTGTGGCAACATACCCAAGAAGATAGGAGGCTGTATTCACTGCCAAATCAACAAAGATTTCATTCTATTTTCTATTTGTCATTATGGGTTACTGAGTGTAGAACAATGGCAAAGAACCTGATTTTTTTTTCTCATTTTAGCACAAGCCCACAACATGGCAAAATATGAGAAAAGTGAAAGGATCTGAATACTTTCCAAATGCGTTGTAGTTACTGAAATACACTCCAACTAAAACTTGAAGCTTAGTGGTGTATAGTATCCCATGTTTGATGGTCAACTATGGGGGTTGTTAATCTTCTTAACACCAGTTCCCTTAGACTTTTTTTTAAATTGTGGATAGTTGTGTGCATTCTACTTATTCCGGGGGAAGTAGCTAGGGGAGTGGGTGGATCATATGCCCTGTGCTTTGGGTGCTGAAGAGAGTGTCATCAAGCTACTCTAACTCTGCCTTTACTAGGGTATTTATATACAGGGCTAGAGCAGCAATCTGAATCTTTGCCCTGATTAAAGGAAAGCCTAACTATGACTAGAGCCTTGTATTTTGTCTACTGATATTGTATGCATTGTCCTTGGTTCAGCTTAAACATTAGTGGCTTTCATTGGCATAAACAACACTTTTCCCCTATGATTGTTCCCGAACTTAGCATCTGGTGACAATGGAACCTGGTAGAAAGTCCAACCTGTTTTCAACTGTGAGATTTCTCTACATTCCATGATGATTAGTGATGGATTTTGCCTTAATTTTATTAGATATATTCAGTCTTTTTTCAGCATTAAGGACCTGCTAAATGGAGCATTTAACATTTAAATTTTTGTATAATCTCTGAATCTGAGAGATTATCGCTGCATTGCCATAGTATGCAGCAATGAATGAAACAAATCCCGATAGAAAGATTACCCTCAGTTGTCTCCATATCCCCTCATCTTATCAGAAATCAGAAATCTGCCAGTCATTAGCTGTGTAAATGTTTTAGGAGCAAACAAGCAACAATTGCAATAATGAGCAAACAGCAAAAATATTTAGTCATAATTGTTTTGTGTAACTGAACATCTTTTAGAGGCACATGACTTGCTAAACATTTGCTCAACTCTCTATTGCTCAGCGTGGTATTGCTTACCATGTATTAAAGTGGCTATGGCAGTGTTCCCCTTCAAAAAAGGTTTTAGGTGCATTTCTAGTAATAGATAACAGGCCATAGCAACCAGTTGCTAGGTGGGGCTGTGCACCTCCCCTCATAGGGAGAAGAAGTTAAAGGGAGTCTGTCACCTCATTTGCACCTATATAACTAACAGCACTGCCCCACAGAAGATTGCACACACATCCCAGACATACTTGTGTGCACTCTGTGTCTGTATTACATGTTCAGAAAAAGCACTTTTATTCTGCTGGAAAACAGCTCCCAAGTGCCCAGCTGAAAGTGAAACTAAAAACAGCTTTCTCTCCTGACTCAATTTCTAACAGCTATATCTTCTGATATAGTGGATTTAATTCTGTGATTTGGTATCATTTAAAAGCCAGCTTTCAAAGAAGGTCAGAACCATTTTTCTATCTGCTAACAGTCCCAAGATATGAGCAGCTAAAGCAGCCCTCCCCTCTTCAGTCTGGTTTGCTTTGGGCACTTGCAGCAGCAGAGCTGGGCACTTGGGAGCTGTTTTCCTGCAGAATAAAAGTGCTTTTCCTGGACATGAAATACAGACACACAGTGCACATAGGTATGCCTGGGATGTGTATGCAATCTTCTATGGGGCAGTGCTCTTAGTTATATTGGTGAAAATGAGGTGACAGTCTCCTTTTAAGTTAGATCCGAAACATTCAGTGTTGAGACAATGGTTGACTATACAGTAAAGTGTATTGAGGCAGAATAACACATTCCTGAAGAAAGCTTAAAGGGTTTGGCCACTTTCTGGTTACTGTTGACCAATGTATTTGTAAGATGACATAATGACACTTACTAATATATAACTTTTGCTGAAATTCTGTGTTATTTTCTATATTTCATAAGCCATGCCACCATGTTTCCTAGTCTTTTGTGCAGACCACACAAAGGTCTTGTCCATAAAACAGCTGCTCATGGAAATTCAGGTGACCAGAAAAATCACCTCCATGTAATGTCTCCTCCATTCAAACACACTGCACCTGCCATCTGCACTTGTACTGTTGGAATTTTAGTGCAGGTGTAATGTGTTTAAGACTAGGCAAACATGGTGTCATGGCTTAAGAAATATAGAAAATGATGCAGAATTTCAACAAAGGCTATATTAGCAAGTGCCATATAGCCATTTTATCTACACACTGGTCACAAGTAGCCAGAATATGGCCAACCCCTTTAACACCAGCTAAAGTGATGAAAGAAAATATTGAAAAGCATTCCAGTTTTGAGAGGAGGTGCATGTAGAAGCTCTGTGGAGATAAGCTGCTTAAAACAGAAGCTTATATACTGCATAGCAGACACTGTCCAGAAAGTGAAAGACTTCCATCCCTGGACAAGCTTAAAAAAGGCATAATCTGGATATGCCCACCATACTATATCCCAAAGTAGAAACCTGAAGTAACATTAACTGTGAGTATGACAACTTGTGGAAAAGGTGCAGAACTTAGTCTGACATTAGGGGTCTATTCTCTGGTTGCATAGGGATGGTCAAAAGTGTTGCACCCCTATTTCTAGATGCTTAAGTCAGCTAGACAAGTGCAGTGCAAAGAGAATTTCTTAAAACAGACATATTGGCCTACTTACTGTTACTGCAGTTGTGTAACCTGTAAGATGTGTGGAAATTGCATCTTGTATAAGAACTGACAATCCATGCATACTGAGAACTGTAACTAATCTTAAACTTAAAGTAACAAACCATTCTGATGTTAACTTCTCATTATTTCCGGCACCTCTACACTGCACCATCTTCTGCTACTAAGGCATCCTGCCTTGCACCTCACAGCAACCCAAGAGCACCCCAACCAACTATACCACCTTCCCCGAAGGGAAGATAGATGCACACTTCTCATCACTACATGGCCTAGGGAGTGTCCAAACTGTGAGTACTACTACACCCATCCTCCACACCACCCCTGCAGCTCATGCAGGTATACATACATACAGTCCTTGTAGCTCAATGGTGGATATGACTACTGTTTCTGGATGATGCCAGAACGTGCCCTACAGGCTTACGTAAGGCATTTTTCAAATGACATAATCTGTAGAAAGTTGTTTGTTGAGCAGATTAGCTATCTCACTGCCAAAAGGTCCTGTAATCCCTTTGCAAAAGCATGCATGCTCTGCAGGGGTTAAGCATTTATTTGCCATTTTCTGTTCCAAAGATCATGTTCTGGCAATTATTTAGATGACATTTATTAAACAGCAGTGAGCTCCAGGCACCTCCATTAGGATTCACAGTATTGGAATACAAAAAATAAAAAGTTGCTTCTAGCTAGAAATAGCCATCAGTAATCAGTCTCATTTCATGAAGCCTTTGGAAAATGAACAAATGAACAAAATAAATGAAACACAAAAGGAATCGGAATGAGTTAGATGGCGCACGTCAGCAGTTCTACTCCAATGGGCACGGCTAGCATTTGGCAGCTGCGAATAATCTCACACCCACAAACAGCTCCATTAGGAATGTCCTGTGTTGTCAAACACTATAACTAGGAGCTGATCTAAAATTATGAAGAGTTTATCAAAAAACACGACAGTGTATTACAATAACAGCCTTTATAGATAAGTATACTGTGTGGGGTTTAGGGATTATTACATGAGAATGACCAATTGGAAATGGTTATTAATCTTATTGATTAAGCAAACTCTTGAACAGACCTCATGTAATAGACAATAGCATGCAAACATGGCTTATTGAAGAGGCTGATTCATGAAGACAATGAACATAATAGAGGTAGAGCGGGGGTGGGGGACTTCCCACTCTGGAAGACTGTGGCTGTGTATTATGACAATTCACCATGTAATGCTACATTTCCCATGCAGTGAGAGCTGCATGTAATACAGTATCTCTGGCTGGCCACAACTTCCCCTTGTAAAACCATGTTTGTGGCAGCCCCACATTTGAAAGGGGTTCTCTGTAGTTACACAACCTCTTTCATTTCACAGGCCCCAACAGGTTTTCTGTTTCCTTCCAAGCAGTGGCATACATAGAGAAGTCAGGACCCCATAGCAAGGATCAAACCTGGCCCCACCTCCACAGGACATGCTTCCACTGCTTCATTTGCTAAAAGTTGTTCCTTTAGAGGGTAGAATCCTGACCAGGTTTTCACCTCCAGGAGAAGAGATTATCCCTACTAAGGCTACTTTCACACTAGCGTTTTATAATTCCGGTATTGAGTTCTATCATAGGAGCTCAATACCAGAATAAAACGCTTCAGTTTTGTCCCCATTCATTGTCAATGGGGACAAAACTGAACTGAAGACAACGGAATGCTCCTAAAAGCATTCCGTTCCATCTTCAGACCGGAAAGCAAACCGCAGCATGGTGCGGTTTGCTCTCTGGTCCAGGCATCCACACCAAGATGAATCCGTCATGACCCCCAATGAAAGTCAATGGGGACGGATCCGTTTGGTGTGACACAATGGTAAACGGATCCATCCTCCATTGACTTTCAATGCAGTTCATGACGGATCCGTCACCTGCACACATACATACATACACACATACAGACATACACATAAACATACACAGACATATACACATACAAATGCACATACATACTTACATGCTCCCGGCCTCCACAGCGCAGGAGAAGCAGGACGGCGCGCACATAGGACGATTCCCCACAGCGCCCAGCAGAGGGGAATCACCTGCCGGATCCTTGCTGCCGCTACTGTGAAAGAGGCCTAAGACTGGGCCCCTCTTGCCCTGGGCCCCATAGCAGTCGCATGGTCTGCCACTACGGTAGTTACGCCATTGCTTCCAAGGTACCTGTGCTTACATTATTAGTAAATTACTTAAAAGGGTTCTGCAGTTCTGTAAAACTGATGATCTATCCTCTTCAGCCTCTGATCGTTTTATAGAACTGCAAAACCCCTTTAAAGCTCCAGCTGTTCTGAAACTACAACACTCAGCATGCTACATTCACTTCTATGGGAGTTCCGAGAACCTCCAACCTAGTGTGTATGCTGGTAGTCATAGTTTCTCCAAAGCTGTAGCACCAGAGGTTGCTGATGCCTGATTTAAAGCCTCATCTCAGTCCTAAAAATTTCTTGGGGCCAACATACTAGATAATTGTTGGCCAAACTCATTGTGTATGTATGTATGGGGCAGCTAACTGTACCATGAAGTCTGCCTACAGGAAAATTAGGAACCAGGAATGTTTGATTTCAGCATACCCAATCCTTTGTTGCCTCGGGTGCATATTAGTGGACTCTTTCCATTTCCATTCAAATATACAATACAGACCAAAAGTTTGGACACACCTTCTCATTCAAAGAGTTTTATGTATTTTCATGACTATGAAAATTGTAGATTCACACTGAAGGCATCAAAACTATGAATTAACACATGTGGAATTATATACTTAACAAAAAAGTGTGAAACAACTGTAAATATGTCTTATATTCTAGGTTCTTCAAAGTAGCCACCTTTTGCTTTGATTACTGCTTTGCACACTCTTGGCATTCTCTTGATGAGCTTCAAGAGGTAGTCACCTGAAATGGTTTTCACTTCACAGGTGTGCCCTGTCAGGTTTAATAAGTGTGATTTCTTGCCTTATAAATGGGGTTGGGACCATGAGTTGTGTTGGGCAGAAGTCAGGTGGATACACAGCGGATAGTCCTACTGAATAGACTGTTAGAATTTGTATTATGGCAAGAAAAAAGCAGTTAAGTAAAGAAAAACGAGTGGCCATCTTTGCTTTAAGAAATGAAGGTCAGTCAGTCCAAAAAATTGGGAAAACTTTGAAAGTGTCCCCAAGTGCAGTCGCAAAAACCATCAAGCGCTACAAAGAAACTGGCTGACATGAGGACCGCCCCAGGAAAGGAAGACCAAGAGTCACCTCTGCTGCGGAGGATAAGTTCATCCGAGTCACCAGCCTCAGAAATGGCAGTTTAACAGCAGCTCAGATTAGAGACCAGGTCAATGCCATACAGAGTTCTAGCAGCAGACACATCTCTACAACAACTGGTAAGAGGAGACTGTGTGCAGCAGGCCTTCATGGTAAAATAGCTGCTAGGAAACCACTGCTAAGGACAGGCAACAAGCAGAAGAGACTTGTTTGGGCTAAAGAACACAAGGAATGGAGATTAGACCAGTGGAAATCTGTGCTTTGGTCTGATGAGTCCAAATTTGAGATCTTTGGTTCCAACCACTGTGTCTTTGTGCGACGCAGAAAAGGTGAACGGATGGACTCTACATGCCTGGTTCCCACCGTGAAGCATGGAGGAGGAGGTGTGATGGTGTGGGGGTGCTTTGCTGGTGACACTGTTGAGGATTTATTCAAAATTGAAGGCATACTGAACCAGCATGGCTACCACAGCATCTTGCAGCGGCATGCTATTCCATCTGGTTTGTGTTTAGTTGGACCATCATTTATTTATCAACAGGACAATGACCCCAAACACACCTCCAGGCTGTGTAAGGGCTATTTGACCATGAAGGATAGTGATGGGGTGCTATGCCAGATGACCTGGCCTCCACAGTCACCAGACCTGAACCCAATCGAGATGGTTCGGGGTGAGCTGTACCACAGAGTGAAGGCAAAAGGGCCAACAAGTGCTAAGTATCTCTGGGAACTCCTTCAAGACTGTTGGAATACCATTTCAGGTGACTACCTCTTGAAGCTCATCAAGAGAATGCCAAGAGTGTGCAAAGCAGTTATCAAAGCAAAAGGTGGCTACTTTGAAGAACCTAGAATATAAGACATATTTTCAGTTGTTTCACACTTTTTTGTTAAGTATATAATTCCACATGTGTTAATTCATAGTTTTGATGCATTCAGTGTGAATCTACAATTTTCATAGTCATGAAAATACATAAAACTCTTTGAATGAGAAGGTGTGTCCAAACTTTTGGTCTGTACTGTATATGCACCCTCGGACCCAACCCTCAGCATATTTAGTGCATTTGGAAAGTCTTTAAACCCTATCACTTTTTTCCCATGTTGTGCTAAAGAAAAAAAAAAATTTCATATTTCGCCCACTCACGCTATACCCCATAATGACAAAGTGAAAACAGAAATTTTTGCTAGTTTATTGAAAAGGAAAAACTAAAATGTTACATTGTTACATTACTCACAAAAAGTTAGTAATATTTGACTTTCGGAAATTTATGGAAAACGTAAAAAGTTCACACTACAGTGATA
>ONZH01026247.1:0-58028 GCA_900303285.1 Rhinella marina
CTCTGTAAGGGGCCGACACCTTTCAGGTTTATACTTTTTACCATTTATATAATTAAAGAACATTTTAGGGTTAGTTTTACTCTCTTTTGGCGATTAATCTCTCGGTCTCTAGTTTGGCTGCTTTTATTTGTCTTTTACATATTCTATTTTTTTCCTTATAGTTTTTCAATGCTTCCTCGCTCTCCACCTGTTTTATTGATTTAAATGCTTTCTTTTTGTCATTTATTGCTTTCTTTACAGTTCTATTTATCCACATTGGTTTTTTCTTGTTTCTTATCATTTTATTCCTATACGGTATGTACCTCTCACAATTAGATATTAGGATGCTTTTAAAAATATCCCATTTTGTGGCTGTATTTTTTATTTTTGAGGACTTTGTCCCAGTTAGTTAGGCCTATGGCCTCTCTTAGTTGACTAAATGGCGAACCCAGGTGTGCTTTGCCAGTAACGCTAGGTGCACAGCGTATTACAACCGTTCAAAAGTCTCTGTAGCTGACATCCTTTGTCACATTTAATAACGTTAATTTAGGCCGCAGTTCCTCATTTGCTGCTGCTCTATAGAGTTAACGCATTCAGAATATTGGACATTCGTTTACATTTTTCTGATCATACAGTTGATAAAAATCTGCAGTACTGTAATTGTGATCAAGTTGCATATATACTATACAATATGCGCAAGGCGAGCACTAAGGGAAGTGGGCGTGCTGCTGATAGTGAACGCAGGCTCTGGGTGCGGTGAAACTGCCTGCCGGCAGAGCCCAAGACACAAAGTCATCCAAAACTCCTAGCTTCATGTAACAGTTTGCAGGGCGGGGCAACGCAAGACACCACTCTCTCAGCCACACCAGTGTGAGCAGGTAGTCAGTTGGATAGCAGGTGATAGTGCTTCCAGTCGGTTAAGCACCACCCTCTCTTCCACAAAGTCCAGTCTCAGTAGCCAAGAGTCTGGGCAACCACATCCCTGATCCTCCTTCCTCCCACCATGCAGAGTCTGGGCAAAGAAGAGATCCCACACTGGGATATTCCGAGGAGCTTTTTTCATCACCGTCCCTTGGCTTTGGCCTCTCGCCAAGGCCGCTTGAAGTGGGACATGAGGAGATATTGTGCCCTGATTTCCAACCTATTGAGCAAACACAGTCTGAAGAAGATGACGGTGGAGAACGACAAGTATTTTCTCCCGAGGTGGATGATGATGATGAGACACAGTTGCCAATAAGTCAAGGGCAATTAGTGTCTCAAGAGGTTGTGGATGAGGATGATACGCAGTTAAGTCAGGTTCTTGTTAGTTCACCATGTCAGGAGGAGGAGCAGAGTGAGGAGGTGGAAGAGGAGGTGGTGGACGACGAAATAGCTGACCCAACCTGGGAAGGTGGCAAGCCAAGCGAGGACAGCAGTACAGAGGTGGAGGGATCCACAGCAGCGCAACAGGCTGAAAGAGGCAGTGGGGTGGAAAAAGGGAGAAGGCAGGCCATGCCAACCAGGGCCGCAACTGTTCTCCGGAGCAGCCCCTTGTGGCCAGCTCCCTTCCCAAGGGTTAGGTGTTCCGCAGTCTGGCGGTTCTTTGAGGAAAGTGCTGACGATAAACGGATTGTAATTTGTAACCTGTGCCGTTCCAAGATGAGCAGGGGCGTAAACACCAGCAACCTGACCACCACCAGCATGATCCGACACATGTCAGGAAAGCACCCTAAAAGGTGGGCTGAACGCCTGGGTCCACGATCTGTGTCTGCAGGTCACACCACTGCCTCTTCTTCCCCTCTGTTACGTGCTGTCCAAGACGCAGGCCCAGATGCCTCCCGCCCTGCACCTGGACCTTCGCAGGAAACATCAGCCAGCACGTCCACTTCAATGTCCCAGCGCAGCATTCAAATGTCCTCACCGCAGGCATTTGAATGCAAGCGCAAATACCCTGCCACCCACCCACAGGCCATAGCTCTAAATGCGCAACTTTCCAAGTTGCTGGCCCTGGAAATGTTGCCATTTAGGCTGGTGGACACCGAGGCCTTTCGCAGCCTGATGGCTGTGGCTAATCCTCGTTACGCAGTCCCCAGCCGCCACTATTTTTCCCGGTGTGCCATCCCTGCCTTACTCCAGCATGTGTCCAGAAACATAACCCGGGCCCTGACCAACGCAGTTACTGGCAAGGTCCACTTAACAACTGACACATGGACAAGCGCTTGTGGCCAGGGACGCTACATTTCCCTGACGGCACACTGGGTGAACATTGTGGAGGCTGGGAGCGAGTCGTCCCCTGGGATGGCTCAGGTGCTACTAACGCTGAGGATTGCGGGCCCTACTTCCATCCGGATTTCTGCTGCCATCTATAGTAGCGGCTGCAACCCCTCCTTCTCTTCCTCCGCCTCCTTCTCCACTTCTTCCCATGCAGAATTGCCATCTTGCAGCACCACTTAGACTTCTGTCAGTAGCTGAAAGCAGTGTAGCACAGCAGTCGGTAAGCGGCAACAGGCCATGCTGAAGCTTATTTGCCTGAGTGACAAACCGCACACCGCTGCAGAGCTATGGCATGGCATAAGGGACCAGGCCAAGCTGTGGCCCTTGCCAATCAACCTACAGCCAGGCATGGTTATATCCGTACCCGTAGCAACTTGGTAGCGGCTTTGGAGCTGGCCAACCTCCCACACATACCATGCCTGGCCCATGTCTTCAACTTAGTGGTTCAGCAGTTTCTGAAAACCTACCCCAATTTGTCTCAGCTACTGCTGAAGGTGCGTCGCCTGTGTGCCCATTTATGCAAGTCACCGACAGCTTCAGCCGGCCTGGCAACACCGCAGCAGCGCTTGCGGTTGCCGGCTCACTGACTGCTGTGCGACCTGAGCACGCAATGGAATTCCACCTTACACATGTTGAGCAGGCTTTGTGAGCAGCAGAGAGCAGTAGTAGAATACCAGCTGCAACACGGTCAGCGACTTTCTAGTGAGCTTCCACTTTTCACAAGCGACGAGTGGACATTGATGTCTGACCTCTGTGAGGTGTTACGCAACTTTGATGAATCTACACAGATGGTGAGCGGCGATAATGCCATTATCAGCGTAACCATCCCACTTCTGTGTCTACTAAAAAGCTTGCTGGTCACAATAAAGGCCGATGCTCTGTGTGTGGAAGAGGTGGAAATGGGGGAAGATCCTACACAGGGTGATACCCAGACCACCCTCGATTCGTCTTCTCAGCGCCAATTAGAGGAGGAGGAGACGGTTGCCACCGATACACAGGGTAGGCATACCTCTTTTACACAATCTCTTCGGCGTGGATGGGCTGAAGAGGAGGAAGAGGACGAGGAGGATATTGAGAGTCATGCTCCTGGTAGGGAGAGCAAAGCCTTGTCTGTTGGGACTCTTGCACACATGGCTGACTTCATGCTAGGCTGCCTTTCCCGTGACCCTCGCGTTATACGCATATTAGGCAACACGGATTACTGGTTGTTCACCCTTCTCGACCCCTGCTACAAAGAGAACTTCCCATCTCTCTTTCCTGTGGTGGAGAGGACAAGTAAAATGATGCAATACCAGAAGGCCAAAAAATTGCTCCACAAATTTTCATCTGACAACTCTGGCGGCAGAGTACGTAGTTCCTTGGCCACCCGAGGAGGGGAGACGAGGGGAACACACAGCAGTTCCAACAAAGGCAAGGCGACACTCTCCAAGGCCTGGGACAGTTTTATGACACCCGGCCAGCAGCCTCACCCTGATGAGCGGCCTAGTGTGACAAGGAGGGAAAAGTTTTGGAAGATGGTAAAGGAGTACCTAGCTGACCATGTCAACGTCCTCAGCGATCCCTCTGTGCCGTATAATTATTGGGTGTCTAAGCTGGACACATGGCACGAACTGGCGCTCTATGCCTTGGAGGTGCTGGCCTGCCCTGCTGCCAGCGTTTTGTCTGAGTGGGTATTTAGTGCCGCTGTGGGCATAATTACTGATAAGCGCATCCGAACTGTCAACTGACAATGCTGACAGGTTGACGCTTATCAAAATGAACAAGGCCTGGATTGCCACCAGAGGAAAGCGGCTTAACATGAATGAAGCTTAAATCTGGCTTTTAGGGTGTATTGAATATACTGTATTATCATGTACCCCTACCTCTGCTCGTCCTCTTCCTCCTCTTCCTCCATCATATGAAACTGCTTATTAGGCTGCCCTCGAAGTCCACCAGCTGGGCCTGCACCTGAATTTTTTAGTCGCTCAGCTCACCAGCTGGGCCTTCAACATAATTTTCTGGCCTGTCAGCTCACCAGCAGGCACTCAACCATAAAGTTTTACTCGCTCTGCTCTGCAACATGTCACTTCTAATGTTTCAAACGTTTAGCTAAGCGGCATGTCTGCCTTAAATGTTTTTTTCGGTCTGCTCTTCAGCAGAATCTCACATCAAGAATATCATTCTTTTTACGGTCAGCTCGGCATCTGCGGGTCACCCTTAAATTTTTTGGACGGTCAGCTCGGCAGCAGCATGGAGTCCTATTCGATTGTTCAGAGCTCAAGTATTCAGTCGACCCGGCTGGTTTGAACACTCTAATTTTTTAAGTAAACGATTCTGGCCCCGGGACACGGCGAGAGGAAGGGGCTCCGACAGGTGTTAGCTCACCTCCCTGCAGACCGCCAGCTCGATCTCCAGATCGAACTCCGAGCTTTTTTGGATTATTGCATCAATACCTCCATTTTCCACAGTCAAGGCAAAGCTGGAGCCTTCAGTGCATCATGTCACTGCCTGAGAGTCATTTTGGGTATTCCCATTTTTAACACGGTTGAAATTTTAATATTTTCAAGTATTCAGTCGACCCGGCTGGTTTGAACACTCAAATTTTTTAAGTAAACTATTTCGGCCCCCGGGACACTCAGCAAAGAGCATCAGGGAGGTGGCGAGAGGCAGGGGCTCTCCTCCCTGCAGACAGCCAACTCGATCCTAAGATCAAAGTTCGAGCTTTTTAAAGTGCAGCAACTTAGATAAACGCAATTGGATCTGGAATTACAGCGGAGAGCGAAACGGCTCACGCAGCACACGCTTCTGGGGGGGCACCGGCCTCCCGCGGCGGATAGCGAAAAAAGAAACAGTCGTCAGCGACTCTTAGCGGTGCGGTGGCAGCAGTATGTGTCCCTTAAATTTTTGCACGGTCTGCGCAGCAGAAGAATGTCACCCCTATTGTTTTTGAGTGTCAGCAGCAGGCCATCAGTGATAATTTTTCAAGGGTGTGTATGATGCCCTCGTTTATGTGTAATAAAGGGTGTATTGGAATGCCTGATCCTTGTAATTTTTGGCAGCCCATTCCCTTAGTGCATAGGCTTTATGAGTGTCGGAGTCCCACAATTATATCACAATGTGAATGAGGCCCTCCTTTATATGATATACCGGTTGTATGGGAGTACCCCATCCGTGTAATTTTTGGCAGCACTTGTGCTTAACGTACAAGTAAATCTATGTTTCCCAACAATATTTCCTGTAAAATCGATGTTATCTTGGTTTTTTGGGGGGTATTTTTGTCATTCTGTAAAAGTGGCGTAATAGTCGGACATCATCTTTAATAGCAGCGACTTCAGTGTCCAAGATACATCCAGACATCCCCCCCATGCTGTTCCCTAACCATTTCTGTGGTGTTTCCATCATTTTCTGACGTTTCCCTATGGACCAGACACCCTCCCCTCTGCAGAGCAGGGGGTGCCTGGTCTTCTCCCATTGACTTCCATTATACTCGGGTGCTCGGCCGAGCACTCGAGCACCACCTAGTGTTCGGCCAGAGCACCTGAGCACCCGAACATCTGGGTGCTCGATCATCACTAATTTTGAACAAAGATATGCACCCTTAAATGGCTTTTCCAGGACTGCATACATTAGACAAGATGCGCACTGGACTTGGCTGTCAATAATAGAACACATACTAAATGGGGATTAAGCAAGAAAAGAGAAAAAATACAATAATACAGTGCAGTGATAAGAATGAAACTTACTGTAGTCCCCTCCAAAAGTCCCTGAATTTGAAGTCACGTAATCTAAAGTCACACACTTAATACAAACACACACTTGAAATAAAAAACGCGAACACTCGCGTTGCTTGTCTGCTTGTATAAGTGCAGCTCTCAAACCAGATTGCTTTTTTCCTTCTGGATTCAATAGCTCTTTTACACAGGTGTCACCTCGACTTTTTTCAGCCATATTAATTGATTTTCAAGGGAACTTAACATCACCATAATGCCTCCCCAAAACCCCCCAGTACCTCAATGCCCCAAAGTCTCCAACAATGTCCTTTTATCCGATGGAAAACTTCAATAGGAAAAACAACCGTGACGTTCTACAGAAGCAGACCCACCAGAACAGGCCTGCATTGCTGCATTGTGGGACAGCTCCACTGTGACTTGAGACTGGCTGTCCTGCCACCACTTCACGTATCCCCAGGGTCTGGACAGGTAGTTAAACACCTTCCTACTAGCCAATAAAAGAGACTGGGTGAAAGTCTGTTGCTTTATTTATTCACCCAGGCAGCCCCCCTGATGTTAGGATCAGAGCATTTGATGCTTCGATTTGCTCCCTTGCCCTGCGCTGGATCATGCTTTTTTATTTACCATAACACACTGCTAGGCATTTTACAGGCTAGGGCAGTCCTAAAGCCCGCCCATCAGTGCCGGTAATGTCATCGGGCTCACTGCTGGGCGGAAGCCTCCACTTGGCAGCCCTATGGAGAGCCCGGTACGTCACTGGATCTCCTGAAAATGCCTTTGCATTGAAATTCATGAAATACAACACAGTATGGAACCATAACGTTTGACCATGTGGCTAGGCCAAGCTGCACAATTACACAGTGACACATTTCAACTCCTTGTAACAGAGTTAGAACTGTCTTAGCAGTGTTCTTACGGCTGCTGATAGCCAGAAATACAACATATCCAGCAGCTTACCGGCTATGCTCCAACAAAGGGATAGAATAGAAAGCACAGGTCCTCTTTCTGTGCAGACATGGGGAGGCTACCCTAATTCTTCCTAGAGTGATTTTCACTTCCTTTTGGGTGGAGAAATAAAATAATTAAACAATGCCAACAATAGCCAGTAGATGGCACCCTATGTCTATGGATAGCACACTCCCTGCCTGGCATCAATCAATGCCACCATCAGAGACCCCAAATGAAAACAGTAAAATATGTTCTGTTATGGGTCCAAGGAATAGTTTGGTCTCAGTCTGATTATGAACCTTGACCTCAACTTTGCATATGTTCCCATCCTCATGTGAGAATGTTTTGGTGACAAGATCTAAAGGCCACTAATTCCTATGTGATTGACAGTATTTCATAAGTATGACATCACCAGTTCTAATATTTGGTTTTGTGGTTTGCCACCTTTTCCTTGGTTGTGGTGTGGAGATGAATTGCTTCCTCAAAAGGTCTCAAAAGGTATTGGCAAGGCTTTGTACTTGTCTACATTGACGTTTGTAAAGGTCCATCAGTCTCCCACAGGTGTATCAACAGTGTCAGTCTTTTCAGTAAGCAACATAGCAGGTCACCTGAGACTTGAGTCAAAGGCCTAGCATTAATGATGGCTGAGACCTCTGCCATGAAAGTAGTTAAAGAGGACCTTTCACCACTCCTGACCTGCCTATTTTAATAGCTACATGCATTCCCCACGTACTAACAAGTCTTGAACATCTATTCTTATGGCTCTATGTTGTGCCATTCTTTTATTATTTGCACTAGAAGTTATGAATGAATTGCTACCCTTACTGCAGGCTGTTCCGTAGTAGAAATAGAGGCATAAGAATAGATGCTCCAGAATTGTTAGTACGTGGGAAATGCATGTAGCTATTAAAATAGGCAGGTCAAGAGTGGTGAAAGGTCCTCTTTAACCCCTTCACGACCAGAGCCGTACTAGTAGGGCGCTGGTCGCGGTCTTTAAAAATGGCGCCCGCTCCTCCATGGCCGCGGGTGAACTGCTGATTCATATAGCAGTCACTCGCGGCTGATGTCTGCGACTGGCTGTAATGCCAGTCGCAGACATTTAACCCCTCGGATGCTGCAGTCAATCCTGACCACGGCACCCAAGCGCGGTCCGTGTGGCGATCGGAGGAGCTTGAGCAGGAGGCTGCTGCATAGACTTTCCTATGGAGCCCTTCTGTGTTATAGTTCCCTATAGGAACTATAAAAAAGTGTAAAAATTTTTTTAAAGAGTTTAAAAAAAAAATAAAAAATAAAAAAAAGTTAAAGTTTAAATCACCCCCCTCTCCCCCCCAAAAAATAAAAGTATTCAAAAAATAAAAAAATACACATCATGGGTATCGCAATGTATGAAAAGGCCCATATTATAAAAATATAAAAAGTTCTTTCCCATACGGAAAACAGCGAAACGCAAAAAATGAGCCCCCATACAGCTCCGTACACATACCAAATACCGAAATACCAAAAAGTTATAGGGGTCAAAATATAAAAAATAAATCAAAACGCAAGAAAAACTATACATATTAGATATCGCCGGATTCGTACTGACCTGTAGAATGAAAGTAACTGGTCAGTTTTAATGACCATCGAAGGCCGTTAATAAAAAAACCCATAAAACTGTGTCAGAATTGCGTTTTTTTTGCAATTTCACCCAATTTGGAATTTTTTCCCGCTTGCCACTACATCATATGCAATATTAAATGGTGGCATTGGAAAGTACAACTTGTCCCACAAAAAAACAAGCCCTCATAAGGCTATGTGAACAGAAAAATAAAAAAGTTATGGCTGTGTGAAGGCAGGGAGCGCAAAACGAAAACGAGAAAAAAAACAACCTCCGGGGCTGAAAGGATTAAGCACTCATGTGTAAGCCTTGTTGCACCCACTTGGAGGAAGATGAAGTCTAGGATTTTACATGATATACCTATCATTCTCTCCCAAGCTCCACCCATATCAGAAAAGTGCAGTGGATTGAAAGTCCAAGTGCAGCCTTGTTCACATAGGTATCTTTCAGCACTGCTCCAGATTTGTAGGAATTTGTAGCTTTTTGGCTGCATAAAGTTTGTGCTGCTGTCAGAGTGAATATGTTTCACAGGTCCTCTGATGGCAATGAAACTAAGCATAAGAGCATGTATGGAGCTTGAAGTGTCCATAGATTACCTCTATGTGGACAGCTCAGATGGGCATACAGGTCAACATGAACATCAAGCGTTTACTGTTTGCTTGACTTCCTCTGGTGTATCGATTAGCTACAGACCAGTGACCAAATACATCAAAACCAATATTGGTGAAAAGGGGGTCTGTACTAAACCTGTCAGAGGTAAGATTAGCCATCTTCCGTGTTTAGATAATTAGTTTGCTCACATCTCTTTGCGACAACTATCCACAGTCCAGCAGCTTGTAAAGTCCCTTCTGTAAACAGTCTGCTCTGATGTTTAACCTGTTCGTGGTAATATTGCACAAGCAATGTGATGGTGACCAGGGATTAATACAGGATATTTCTCTGTTAAGTCTATTCTGGCTTTTCCTCAAACTCTTATTAGGACATCTTCATCAATGAATGGATCAAGTTTCTTTAAAACGCGGTCTTTAGGGATAGGTTTCTGGTTGATGATGCTGTCAACTTCCTGTTGTACAGTCTGAATTATCACATTTTTTGCCTGATCCAATTCAGCTATTGTATAGACATTTTTGCAGTGGTGCCAGCCTTTGCAGCCATTGACATGCATAGCCAGGGCCTCCTTGGAAGAACGAGCTATATGGGAGGTTGAAAACCTAGTGAACTGGTGAGATTTGTGGTAGCCGTCTGAAGTCATTGTATGCATTGCTGATACTTGAAGGTGGATTTCTGCATCTTTGTCTGCATCCACTAGTTCAAATGTGGCTGGATTTGTAGTGCTGTGTTCTGGATTGTATAAAAGTGCATGACCTGTAAACTATAATAAGTCCTTGAGGCAATTAGCAGTAATGCACCTAGTTGCTAAGTCTGCAGGATTGTGGTCGGTAGGTACCAAGTGCCATTGTTCTGGGCAGGTTGACCTGATTCTCAGCACCCTGTTGTTGACATAGATATAGAAATGCATGGCTTCTTTGTAGATATAGCCTAAGACTACATTGCTGTCCATGTAAAACTCAGTGTCTGATCTCAATATTTATTTCTATTATAATCAGCTCAGCAATCTCAACTGCTAATACTGCGGCACAAAGTTCTAGTCTGGGTATTGTGTGCTCAGGCAGTGGAGCAAGTTTGCTTTGCCCCTATATGGCCACTGTTTTAAAATAGGCTACAAAACTAATAGTTTTAACAAAAGAATTAGAAAACACACAAAGGGGCACAGTTATTAAGACTGGTATTTTAGACGCTGGTATTAATAAAGCCCTAAACTGGCTGTGGATCAGCCGGAGTTATGAAGAGGGCCCGGCCTAGACACTAGTCTAAATGTACGACAGCTTTCAAGCTGTCTTATATTTAGACCTTTTTGTATGCCTGAAACAGGCGTAGAAAATGATGAATGAGATGGGCATTCTAATTCCCTTTTCCAGTGGGAATTGGATCATCCCAGTCTGAAGTATCATGAGTTAAAGGCCTTTGTAAAAAAAAAAAAAAAATATATATATATATATATATATATATATATATATATATATATATATATATATATATATATTTTTTTACATTCATTTATTTTGTGGAGAAAATTATTTCTCCAATTGGTTCTATTTAGCTATCTTCTCTGAAACTCCTCCTGGCTCCACGGGAGCGCACACTGCTCTCCCTCTCACTCCTCCTTCCCCCCTTCAGCTTCAGTATAATCAGCCCCCAGCTGCCCCCACTCCGTTCAGGATGGCCAAGTGGTGAGCAGAGTGTCAGCTCTAACATAAGCTGACACTCTGCTGTAAACGGGCGTTTAACCCCTTCCATGCCACGGTCCTTAAGGACCGCTGTATGGAAGGGGCTAACCATCGGGCCGCTGCTCTGCTGTGGCAGCGGCCCGATGCTTGAAGGGTTAATACCCCCCCTACCCCGCTGTGGCACATGTTCCCCCACCCACCCCCCCAGTTCAGGATGGCCGGCGCAGACAAGAACCCCTTGCCGGCAAACCCCCCCCCCCCCCGGTAAGGACGGCGCTTACAATCACCCCCCCAGTCAAGACATGAAGTGTGGCAGCGGGGGAAAAGTGTTAGCTGTTACATATCGGCCGTTTAACCCCCTCCATACCGCTGTATGGAGGGGCTAAGCATCGGGCCTCTGCTCTGCTGTGGCAGCGGCCCAATGCTTGGAGGGTTAACTGAGGGAGGGAGCTCCCTCCCCCATCAAGCCACTGCGCTGTGGCAGCGTCCCAATGGTTACCATGGCAACCGGACGCTAAAGGCAGGAGCCTGATCAGGCTTACTGTGAGTGAAAATACACTGCAGTACCCTATACAGTGTACTGTAGTGTATTATAGAGCCCTCAGACCCACTGGATCTGCAAGAACCAAGTGGGTCTGGGTCAAAAAGTGTAAAAAAAAAGTGAAAAAAAGTAAAAAATAAAAAGTGAAAAAAGTTAAAAAAAATTTGTATATTCGCACATATAATTGGTAAAAAATGAAAAAAATAAAAACAATCAACATGTTTGGTATCGCCACGTCTGTAATGACCTGCTCTATAAAAATATAATGAGCTAACTCATCTGGTGAACACCGTAAAAATAAAATAAAAACCGTGCCAAAAAAGCCATTGTATAAAAGTGTAATACCAAGCGAACAAAAAGTTATATGTGCCCGAAAATGGTACCAACCAAACCGACATCTCATTCCACAAAAAATAAGACCCTACCTAAGACAATCGTCCAAAAAATAAAAAAAATATAGCTTTTAGAATATGGAGATACAAAAACACGAATTTTTTGTTTCAAAAATACTCTTATAGTGTAAAACCAAAATATATATATAAAAAACAGACATATTAGGTATCACCGCGTCTGTAACAACCTGCTCTATAAAAATATCACATGAGCTAACTCGTCTGGTAAACGCCGTAAAAAAATAAAATAAAAACCGCGCCAAAAAAGCCATTTTTTATCACCTTACAACACAAAAAGTGTAAAACCAAGTGATCAAAAAGTCAAATGTGCCACAAAATGGTACCAATCAAACCATCATCTCATCCCGCAAAAAAGGGGAGCCTACCTAAGAAAATCATTATAAAAAATAAAAAAATGGCTTTCAGAAAATGAAAACACAAAAACATGATGTTTTTTCCAAAATGCGTAAAAAATGTGTAAAATGAAATTTTAAAAAATACACATATTAGGTATCGCCGCGTCCGTAACAACCTGCTCTATAACATAGCATATGATCCAACCCGTCTGGTGAAGGCTGTCAAAAATGAAATAATAAATGTGCCAAAAAAGCCATTTTTTTTCACCTTACATCACAAAAAGGGTAATACCAAGCGATCAAAAAGTCATATGTGCCCGAAAATGTTACCAACCAAACCGTCATCTCATCCTGCAAAAAATAAGACCCTACCTAAGACAATCGTCCAAAAAAAAAAAAATTTAATACCAAGCGATCAAAAAATCATGTGCCCAAAAATTGTACCAATGAAACCATCATCTCATCCCGCAAAAATATGAGACCTTACTTACGACAATCACCCAAAAAATATAGCTTTCAGAAAATGGGGACACAAAACATGATTTTTTTTTCTCAAAAATGTTTTTATTGTGTAAATCGAAAATAAAATTGAAAAAACAGACATATTAGGTAACGCTGCGTCGTTACGACCTGCTCTATAAAAATATCACATTACCTACCCTGTCAGGTGAACATTGAAAAAAAACAAAAATGAAAACTGTGCCAGAACAGCCATTTTTACCTTGCCTCACAAAAAGGAGTAATATCTCTTAATAATATAAAAATGAGTTTCTGTCTGTCTGTCTGTTCTCTATGCGCGACCAAACTACTGGACCGATTTTCACCAAATTCGGCACACAGGTACATCAGGTGTCCGGGAAGGTTTTAGACCAGGTCTCATCTCTCTAGGACGTACCGTTCCTGAGATATTCCCAAAATATGATCTCCATTAGCCAACATTACAACTGGGAACTTTGGTTTTAAACTCCAACTGCCATTCTCTGCAAAGGCACACAGGGAGAGCAGGTTTCCATAACAACCAGGTAATTATCAGCAGCTGAGGATCTCATCCATTTCTATTCACTGATACTGTTAAAGGTATTCCGGTTACCATAAATATAACTTATGTGTTTTTCTATTACTACAGTTCAGTAGTAATAAAAGATGTTTTCCTCCACTGCTGTCTATTGCGTGGGCTCATAAATAAGCATGGTATTGACCTTTAATTCAGGCCACCCTAAAAGAAGTACTTAAAACCCCCGCCCCAGGTCTCACTAAGCCACACCCCTGACTCCGTCAGGCCACACCCCCTTTCACTCCGCAGCCAACAGAGATTGAAAAAATAAAGGTAAAAATCAACTTCTGTCAGCTGCAGGGATGGGTGGGAGGTTGACTTTCTTTCTGCAACAACACACACAAACATTAAATAAAATAGATTAAATCCACCCATGCGAAGCGTCTTCCCAATCCACGCCCTCGACTCTGTCAGGTCACGCCCCCTCCCACTCCGCAGCCAATGGGAATTGAAAAAATGAAGGTAAAAATAAACTTCTGTTTGCTGCAGGGGTGGGAGGGTGAATTTCTCTCTGCAACGACACACAAAAATTTTAGATGAAATAGACTAATTATAGACTACAACCATTCGAAGCCTTTTGCTAAGCCACGCCCTGTCTCTGTCAGGCCACGCCCCCTCTCACTCCGCAGCCATTCTGCAACGACACACAGAAACATTAAATGAAATAGATTAAATGCACCTATGCAAAGCGCTTTGCTAAGCCACGCCCCGACTCTGTAAGGCCACGCCCCCTCCCACTCCGCAGCCAACAGGGATTGAAAAAATAAAGGTAAAAATCAACTTCTGTCAGCTGCAGGGATGGGTGGGAGGTTGACTTTCTTTCTGCAACGACACACAGAAACATTAAATGAAATAGATTAAATACACCCATGTGAAGCGTCTTGCTAATCCACGCCCCCTACTCTGTGAGGTTACGCCCCCTCCCACTCCGCAGCCAACGGGATTAAAAAAATAAAGGTAAAAATAAACTTCTGTTTGCTGCAGGGGTGGGAGGGTGAATTTCTCTCTGCAACGACACACAAAAATTTTAGATAAAATAGACTAATTATAGACTACAACTGTTTCGAATCGTCTTGCTAAGTCACGCCCCCAACTCTGTCAGACCACGCCCCCTCCCACTCTGCAGCCATTCTGCAACGACACACAGAAACATTAAATGAAATAGATTAAATCACCTATGCGAAGCGCTTTGCTAAGCCACACCCCCAACTCTGTCAGGTCACGCCCCCTCCCACTCCGCAGCCAACAAGGATTGAAAGAATGAAGGGAAAAATAAACTTCTGTCAGCTGCAGGGGTGAGAGGATGAATTTCTCTCTGCAATGACACACAAAATTTTAGATGAAATAGACTAATTTCAGACTACAATCGTTCGAAGCATCTTGATAATCCACACCCCCAACTCTGCCAGGCCACGCCCCCTCCCACTCCGCAGGCAACGGGGATTGAAAAAAATCAGCTGCAGGGGTGGGAGGGTGAATTTCTCTCTGCAACGACACACAAAAATCGTAGATGAAATTGACTAATTTTAGACTACGACCATTCAGTACTAATAAAAGATTTTTTTTTCCACTGCTACCCATTGCGGGTCCTCATAAATTACCATGTCATCGACCTGTAATTCATGCCACTCTGACCCCCGCCCCAGATCTCGCGAAACCACGCTCCGACTCTGTCAGGCCACGCCCCCTCCCACTCCGCAGCCAACGGGGATTGAAAAAATGAGGGTAAAAATCAACTTCTGTCAGCTGCATTGACCTTCTCTCTGCAACGACATTAAATGAAATAGATTAAATATACCCGTGCAAAGCAATGTTTTCTTCCACTGTTACCCATGGCGTGTCCTCATAAATTACCATGGCATCGACCTGTAATTCTGGCCACCATCAAAAGAAGGACTTAAAACCCCGCCCCAGGTCTTGCAACATCACGCCCCCGACTCAGTCAGGCCATGACCCCTCCCACTCCGCAGCCAATGGAGATTGAACAATTGAAGGTAAAAATCAACATCTGTCAGCTGCAGGGATGGGAGGGAGGATGACTTTCTCTCTGCAACGACACACAGAAACATTAAATGAAATAGATTAAATATACCCGCGCAAAACAATGTTTTCTTTCACTGCTACCCATTGTGTTTCCTCAAATTACCATGGCATTAACCTATAATTCAGGCCACCCTGAAATGAAGGACTTAACCCCCCGCCCCGTGTCCCATTAAACCACACCCCTTCCCACTCCACAGCCAAAAGGGATTGAAAAAATGAAGGTAAAAATCAATTTCTGTCAGCTGCATTGACTTTCTCTCTGCAACGACACACAGAAACATTAAATAAATAGATGAAATATACCCAGGCGAAGCCGGGTCTTTCTGCTAGTACTGTATATACTCAAACAAGGCACAACTACCTCTAGCAAAAGATTTTTATACAGTAGGAGTAACCCTAATACATATATATATCTCTTAATAATATAAAAATGAGTTTCTGTCTGTCTGTCTGTCTGTTCTCTATGCGCGACCAAACTACTGGACCGATTTTCACCAAATTCGGCACACAGGTACATCAGGTGTCCGGGAAGGTTTTAGACCAGGTCTCATCTCTCTAGGACATACCGTTCCTGAGATATTCCCAAAATATGATCTCCATTAGCCAACATTACAACTGGGAACTTTGGTTTTAAACTCCAACTGCCATTCTCTGCAAAGGCACACAGGGAGAGCAGGTTTCCATAACAACCAGGTAATTATCAGCAGCTGAGGATCTCATCCATTTCTATTCACTGACACTGTTAAAGGTATTCCGGTTACCATAAATATAACTTATGTGTTTTTCTATTACTACAGTTCAGTAGTAATAAAAGATGTTTTCCTCCACTGCTGTCTATTGCGTGGGCTCATAAATAAGCATGGTATTGACCTTTAATTCAGGCCACCCTAAAAGAAGTACTTAAAACCCCCGCCCCAGGTCTCACTAAGCCACACCCCTGACTCCGTCAGGCCACACCCCCTTTCACTCCGCAGCCAACAGAGATTGAAAAAATAAAGGTAAAAATCAACTTCTGTCAGCTGCAGGGATGGGTGGGAGGTTGACTTTCTTTCTGCAACAACACACACAAGCATTAAATAAAATAGATTAAATACACCCATGCGAAGCGTCTTGCTAATCCACGCCCCCGACTCTGTCAGGTCACGTCCCCTCCCACTCCGCAGCCAATGGGAATTGAAAAAATTAAGGTAAAAATAAACTTCTGTTTGCTGCAGGGGTGGGAGGGTGAATTTCTCTCTGCAACGACACACAAAAATTTTAGATAAAATAGACTAATTATAGACTACAACCGTTCGAAGCCTTTTGCTAAGCCACGTCCCGTCTCTGTCAGGCCACGCCCCCTCTCACTCCGCAGCCATCCTGCAACGACACACAGAAACATTAAATGAAATAGATTGAATGTACCTATGCAAAGCGCTTTGCTAAGCCACGCCCCAACTCTGTAAGGCCACGCCCCCTCCCACTCCGCAGCCAACAGGGATTGAAAAAATAAAGGTAAATATCAACTTCTGTCAGCTGCAGGGATGGGTGGGAGGTTGACTTTCTTTCTGCAACGACACACAGAAACATTAAATGAAATAGATTAAATACACCCATGTGAAGCGTCTTGCTAATCCACGCCCCCGACTCTGTCAGGTTACGCCCCCTCCCACTCCGCAGCCAACGGGGATTGAAAAAATAAAGGTAAAAATAAACTTCTGTTTGCTGCAGGGGTGGGAGGGTGAATTTCTCTCTGCAACGACACACAAAAATTTTAGATAAATTAGACTAATTATAGACTACAACTGTTCGAATCGTCTTGCTAAGTCACGCCCCCAACTCTGTCAGACCACTCCCCCTCCCACTCTGCAGCCATTCTGCAAGAGGGATTGAAAGAATGAAGGGAAAAATAAACTTCTGTCAGCTGCAGGGGTGGGAGGGTGAATTTCTCTCTGCAATGACACACAAAATTTTAGATGAAATAGACTAATTTCAGACTACAACCGTTCGAAGCATCTTGATGATCCACACCCCCAACTCTGCCAGGCCACGCCCCCTCCCACTCCGCAGGCAACGGGGATTGAAAAAAATCAGCTGCAGGGGTGGGAGGGTGAATTTCTCTCTGCAACGACACACAAAAATCGTAGATGAAATTGACTAATTTTAGACTACGACCATTCAGTACTAATAAAAGATGTTTTTTTCCACTGCTACCCATTGTGGGTCCCCATAAATTACCATGTCATCGACCTGTAATTCATGCCACTCTGACCCCCGCCCCAGATCTCGCGAAACCACGCTCCGACTCTGTCAGGCCACGCCCCCTCCCACTCCGCAGCCAACGGGGATTGAAAAAATGAAGGTAAAAATCAACTTCTGTCAGCTGCATTGACCTTCTCTCTGCAACGACACACAGAAACATTAAATAAATAGATGAAATATACCCAGGCGAAGCCGGGTCTTTCTGCTAGTATTTTATAACAATGGCAGCACAGCAGACCAAATATAAATATGGAGGTGCAGGCCAATGAATCCGGCAACAAATCCAGGACAATATAAGAATTAAAAAAATGGCAGCACTCTCACAAAAATTGAGTGAAAAGAAAAACACTTTATTGACCCCTGTGGTCGCAACTAGGCATGAGTGAACTTGTTTTTCAAGTTTGGCAAACAAGGTTCAGGCTATGTAAGAATTCTGTTATGGATTCCGCTACCATGGACCATAACTAAGGGTCCATTCAAATGTCTGCATAATGGGTCCGCATCCGTTCCGCAATTTTCAATGGGGCTGCAAAAGATGCGGACAGCACACCAAGTGTTGTCCGCATCCGCACTTCCGTTCCCTGGCCCCGGAAAAGAAATAGAACATGTCCTATTCTTGTCTGCAGCCACAGACAAGAATAGGCATTTCTATAGGGCCGGCCATGTGCGGAATGCAAAATGCGGAACGCACATGGCCGGTGTATGCGTTTTGCGGATCTGCAATTTGTGGCCCGCAAAACAGTTGCAGAGAGCGAGTGTCATTTTTTTCTTTATATATATTATCAAAATGGTGTAAAGTAGAACCGGCTTAGTTGCCCATAGCAACCAATTCACCTTTCATTTTTCACAGCTTCATTGGAAAATGAAAGGAGGAATCTGATTGGTTGCTATCGGCAACTAAGCCAGTTCTACTTTACACCAGTTTTGATAAATCTCTCCCCCCCCCCCGTGTACTTCTATGTGTACATAGCATTGTGTGTCTTCACTATACTAATCTGTGTGGGAGAAGTGAAGGCTCACTGTGTGGACTGCATACACAATACTGTGTTCAGAAGAGACTGTACACATAATACTGTATTCAGAAGAGAGTGCATACACATACTGTACTCAGAAGAGACTGCACACACAATATTGTGTTCAGAAGAGAGTGCATGTAGTGAGAGTTCTCAGTAATGAGATCTCTATCCTGCGTATGTATGGTCCTATGCCATGGTTCTGACTGTAGATCGCTGCACTGACGTTATCAGCAGAAATATATATTGTGTCTACAAATAATGGACTTTCTACAGAAGGGAAAGAGAAAACTAGATCTGCTGATTATAGGCTGTAGCATACTGTAAGACTCACCATGTTGTGGATTGGAATGAAATCTTACTACCAAGTTACTTGCAAGTTCCAGCAGTCTTTGTGTGTTTGAGAGCTGTACTGTGTCACAGGATATGGGGGCTGGGCTCTGGAGCTGTGCTGGTGCAAGTGAAATCAACAGGAACGCCCACAGAGCTTCTCAGGAGAAGACAGCAATGTGTAAAACTCATATCAGAGCATTTCTGAATGCATGTGAAGCAAAGCTGATACCAGTAAACTAACAAGTGCAATTACGATAAGATATGCGGTTATTGATTTTTAGTGCACAAAGGTGTCCATAGCCTTTAAGTCTTTGAATACTGCTTTACCTTGGATTGTGACAGGAGCTGCAAATTCTAAAGGTTCATACAACCCCCTCAGCATGCCTGCGCCACCACACATTAACCCAGCTTGGTGACGGTGACTTCATTGCGCCGCACAGACCTGTTCCTGTGTGCATGCGCAAGCATTTTTGCCCATAACCCGCATTATTTATGGGCTTGTTCCTTCCTCCTCACTACCCAGATCTTGGCGCTATTTAGATGTAATTAGTATTGCTAAGGTAAAAAAAAAACTGAGTGGATCTAACACAGAGATGACACGTGATTGGAAAGTTTGCATGTCTTCTGAGCTTTATACCCACTCCTGCTTTTGGCTTCCAAATCATGAGAATATCCTGATGCAAAATAGGGAACATGTAATACTGTTTTGGAGAAAAAATGATGGCTTGGGACACTGCACCTTGGCTCGGCACAAGCCATCAGTTCTCTGAAAACCACTGTAGAACCAGCAACTTGGGCAGCAGTACGTTCAGCTTTTGCGCCATTGGATGAGTGTACACATACTGTTGTCTTTTTTACAGTCGCCTCAGTGATCGATTGCTAATAATAAAAGTGACAAGGAGGAGGAGGAGCAGGAGCATCCGGACCAGTAGATGATGGGAAGGAAACACAGCTCCTTTGTGCTGAAGTGGTGGAGCCATGACTGCTGGAGAAGGGGTGTGAACCACTGGGTGATGCAGCGGTTGCTGCGGCAGGCTATACCACTACATTAGCGCCATGGTTTTCCCAGGCCACTTTATGTTGACTTTGCATGTGTTGATGCAGGGCCATGGTGCCAACATTGGCACCCTGGCCACGCTTCACCTTCTGCCCACAGGTTCTACAAATGGCCACACTGACGTCCTCCAGCTGCTTGATGAAAAATTCCCACAACACCAAGTAGGGCATTTCCCCCCACCACTCCATGCTGACTGCCTGCTGCTGCTGCTGCCTCTGTGAACCTATTCACCCCTCGTTCTTTCTAGAAAGGTAGGCTCCAGCATAGCATGTTTGGCTCCAGACCTCACACTGCTGCCACCCTGCTGGCTCAACCACTGCCTCACGCGCAAGCTGCCACTCTCTTCTCCTGATGATGATGAAGCCCCCTCTTCACTTGGCTCCGATGTGCGATCGGCAACATCATCATCCGCTACTGTCTGCTCATCACTGATGTCACCCTTACCAGTCTTAGGGCCATGTGTCTGACTACTTGCAACACCTGCTCCCACGGGACTCTCATCATTGCTACTTGCCTACCTGCCGGAGGAAGAAGTGGATCTCTCCTCCAGATCTTGGCTGAGCAGTAGCTGCTGACTGTCCTCTAGAAGTTCGTTCTTGCTAAAAAGTGCAGCCAAACCAACTGCATACAATATTTCTCAAACAGAAGGAACAGAAAATGAAAGAGGCAGGTTCAGGACAGGAGGGGACACAGAGCTTGTTCCTGGGCCATGCCAAGCGTGGTGTCAGAGGACACCACCGACTCCTGGCTGGGGGTGTCTCATGTCAATTAAGATGAGGTAGAAGACCGAGTCAAACATTTAAGGACAGCTGGGTTGCTGGTCAAATCATGACTGCTGGATGACACTGGCAGCTCTGGCCTGTTGCAGCGATTGCTGCTACCACCCCCTTCTTCTGTTGCTACTTCTGCCAGCTCCAGAAACATTTTGGCCACTGCCCATTCCCTTAGAAGGGCCTGTCACCTGTCTGTCGGTCATACTGTTCTACTGATCTGTAACTGTAAGGGCTTGATCACATGGCCATAGTGTGGCCATGCCCGTGCTGTGGACCGCAAATTGCGGTTCGCAGTGCACGGGCTCCTACTGTGGTGCTTCCGAATGCAGATCACGGATCCATTCACTTCAATGGGATCCGCGATCCGCATCCGACTGTCTGCACCGCAAAAACATAGAACAAGTTCTATGTTTTTGCGGTGCGGAGGCAAGGACAGACACACCACGGAAGCACTCCATGGTGATCCATGTCTCCATTCGACACCGCATCTCCATGATTGCAGACCCGTTCAACAGAAGGGGTCCGCAAACCATGATGCAGAGTGTGAACGAGCCCTAAGGGTAAAAGAGCAGTAGTGTCAGGCCGCAATTTTACTCCCAAAACAAGGATGAATCGATGTATTTATATATAGTTGTATAATGCTTTGGTGCACTCTGTCAGGATTCTGCTGTTATAAGGATCCCAACCCTATTGTATTTATATATATACTAGCTGAAGGACCCGGCTTAGCCCGGGTATATTTACTGTTTGTGTGTGTATGTCGTTAAAAGATATCGAGAGTGACCTCTACAGTGCCCGCCCCTTTAACAGTGACCTCTACATCAGCCCGCCACTTTAACAGTGACCTCTACAGCGGCCCGCCCCTTTAACAGTGACCTTTACAGCGGCCTACCCTTTTAACAGTGACCTCTACAGTAGCCCGCCCCTTTAAAAGTGACCTCTACAGCAGCCCGCCCCTTTAACAGTGAACTCTACAGCAGCCCGCCCCTTTAACAGTGACCTCTACAGCTGCCCGCCCCTTTAACAGTCACCTCTACAGCGGCCTGCCCTTTTAATAGTGACCTGTACAGCTGCCCGCCCCTTTAACAGTAACCTCTATAGCAGCCCATCCCTTTAACAGTGACCTCTACAGCAGCCCACGCCTTTAACAGTGACCTCTACAGCAGCCGTCCCTTTAACAGTGACCTTTAAAGCAGCCCGCCCCTTTAACAGTGACCTCTACAGCTGCCCGCCCCTTTAACAGTGACCTCTACAGCTGCCCGCCCCTTTAACAGTGACCTCTACAGCAGCCCGCCCCTTTAACAGTGACCTCTACAGCTGCCCGTCCCTTTAACAGTGACCTCTATTGCTGCCTGCCCCTTTAACAGTGAACTCTACAGCAGCCTGCCCCTTTAACAGTGACCTCTACAGCAGCACGCCCCTTTAACAGTGACCTCTATAGCAGCCCGCCCCTTTAACTGTGACCTCCACAGCAGCTAGAGTGGCCACGGTCTTCACCCCAGAAAGCTAGACTTCACCGGCCATCCCCCCAAACGTGAAACAGCGCCCCCAGTTCCCATGAAGACACACCACTAAACATGAGGCCATGCCCCCCTGGCTCCGTGAAGACACAGAGGAGAAGCTGTCTGAGTGTGAGATACTGAAAGGGTGTGCAGTACCCGGGAGCCAGGAGCACTTAGAAATTGGACATTTGTATATTTCCCCTATGCAAAGTTAAAAACTTCTTACTTTATTTGACCTACAAGGGTTAACGTGCACATTTTATTACTGTGTAACTGCATTTTGTATATGTTTTGATATATACTCTGTTCATTATCACTGTACTTAAATGGCTCTGTGGAAAGGGTTAAATGAATATTGAGAGACTGTTAGAGCTTGGATTATGGAGCTGGTAATTTTCCACTGCTACCATAAGAGAAAAACAGACTTGTTTACCACTATGTTTTGGAGGGAAAAACCCAGACTTGTTTACCACCAAAAATCAGACAGCCTGACCTTTTAACTGTCTGGTTTTAGCTGTTGTTATGTCTGAAAACTTGTTTGTGTCAGAAACACCTGCTGAGTCATTACCATTAACTGCAACATTGTATCTGTTTGTGCTGAGCTTCTCCACTCCACCCCTCCCACTAGAAGGTTCTAGTCTAGCAGACACAGTATATAAGGACAGCAGTCAGAGCCCTTAGTGTTGTTGCAGTTAGGGACCAGTGCTTGAAGAGGAGAATCTGACGGACTACTAAGGGACGAGAAGAAGACACGGACGGGGATACGCTGCCACAGACCCTGGATCATCAGCCTTGGACCAGGGTACCAGCCTTCTGAAGAGAAAGAGGGACAGCTAGCGCAGGCCTTTCCTCAGCACCAAACCCTTCTTCTGCCAGGGAGGAGATTGGAGAAGCCAGTCCTATGCCTTGCCTGTATTGTTTTGCACCTGAATTCCAGTAAAGAAGCACCCTGGTTTACTGCAGACCCTGACTCTCTGGACTTATTTCCCATTGGGGTGCACCACGCCTTAACAACCCTTCTGGAGAGCAGTAACACGTGGTGACACCTCGACGGTGTCCAGGGGACCCCAAACCCGGACACTGCAGGTGAACATCCCTGTGTCTGTCCAGGCACTGCGTCAGACGGAGAATAGGTAGCCAGAAAACTGGACTGTCCAGCCTAAAGCTGGACATCTGTCCACCCTAACATCAACTTGCCCCTAGGGTGGCCAGAGGTCTTGTTTTAGGCTGGACCGTCTGGCTTTCAGACTCCCTGTCCTCTGTCATGCGTAGGGCCTGGATGGACACAGGGATGTCCTTTTGAAGAGCTCACTCTCAGCAGCAGCACTGTGCAGTCTAAGCAATGAGCTGCAGGGAGAAAGTCACCCTCCCCCCACCCCTGCAGCTGAAAGAAGGTGATTTTTACCTATATTTTTAATCCCGGTCAAATGCGGCATGGAAGGGGCATGGCCTGACTGAGTCAGGGGCATGACTTAGTGGGATCTGGGGGTGGGGCTTTTAAGTCCTTCTTTTTACGGTGGCCTGAATTACAGGTCGATGCCATAGTAATTTAGGAGGAAGGTGGGTAGCAGTGGAAGAATACATCTTTTATTACTACGGAACAGTAAATATGTGAAATTTACATTATATGAGGTAATGATGAATTAGTCTAAAACATAAGTTATATTTATGGTAACCGAAATACCCCTTTACCATTGTCATCCACAGTGCTCTGCCTCTTTAATGCAGACCTACAGCAGTGAACTGGCTAGGTTGTCATAGAAACCTGGTGTGTGGAGACTGCCTGTGAGCTTCTATTGGCTGATAAGGGTCATGTGACCAGGCTACTATTGGCTAATGCATTTTTTGGGAATATCTCAGGAACGGTACGTCCTGGAGAGCTGAAAACTGTTCTAAAACCTTCCCGGACACCTGATGTACAGTACATGTGTGCCAAATTTTGTGATTGTAGCTGCAGCGGTGCGGATTCCTTTAGTGGATATACACACACACACACATACACTCAGCTTTATATATATATATATATATATATATATATACATATATAAAAAAGTAAACACCCCAAAACTTGTAGTATCAGGCCGCAATTTCACACCAATTCCACAATTAGGGATTAACGGATATATTTATATATAACACAACTAGATCACCCAAAAATGTGTAGTGTCGCCGCAATTTTGCCCCAATTATACAATTAGGGATTAATGGATATACTTATGTATAACTAAACATGAGTACCCTAAAATCTGTAGTATCAAGCCACAATTTCACCCCAATTAGACAATCAAGAATTAACGGATTTAATTACATATAAAAGAATGCAAAGACCCTAAAATCTGAAGTATCAAGCCACAATTTCACCCCAATTAGACAATCAAGGATTAATGGATTGGATGCTATATAAAAGAATGTGAACCCCCCCAAATTCTGTAGTATCAGACCGCACTTTCACCCCAATAACAGAATTAAGGATAACTGGAATTACTGATGTATCAAAGAATGCAAACCGCCTAAAATCTGTAGTAATAGATCACTTTTTGCATATCCCCAAGTGGGAAAAGTCCCTCTTTTGGAACCAAGTCCCTCTGTACCTCTTTACTCCTTAAATGTCCCTCTTTTTGATCTTAGGTATAGATTTGCATTATTACATTTACAATATTGACGCAGAGAGTGTTTCTCTGGTCCATCTCTGTATATTTGAGCCCATCTATAACAGCGACTGCTGTGCGCCGCAGTACCCCTGCTTACCGCTGCCGTTCTGGGCGTCGTGTCCAGCGGTGAGCTGCTGGTTGTACTTTCCATTCACCGCTGCAGTCCTGAGCTCTGGTTGTGTAGTGCTATTGCACGATGATCCGCTCGAGAGCTTCCATACTGCCCTGTATTACTTCACTCCATCTGGGCTGGAGCTGGTTGATCATGTGACTATGCTAGGTCATGTGGGTTGGTCACATGTCCTCTTTGACCAACCCTGGACCTATTTATGCCGCTAAGCCCTCAGGGTCAAGGTCCTATCTTGCATTTTGGTTATACCTGTTCCTGCTTGTGTTTCTGTGTTCTGACCTGTGCCTTGCTCCGCTACCCGCCTGATCCTTGCCTGCCTGCATTGACCTTCTCGCTGCCGACTCGGATTGCCTGACTATGTACCTGTGCCGCCTGCCCTGACCCTTTGCCTGTCTGACTCTGCTTCTGCCTCATTCCTTGGTCCTGTATTGCCTCTCCTGGATTCGACCCGGCCTGTTGTCCACCGCTATACTACAGGTACCTTCGCAGGTATCTCCTGGTCCCCCTGGACCAGCTGCCTCGTGTCCCGACCCTCCTCAGGAGGTAGCGACCTAGTGTTCCCCTCGGAAAGTCTATCCCTACCATCAGGGGTAATTGTGAAGAACGAGGGGTTTCACTTAGACAACGCCCTTAGAGGAGGTAGGGCGCAAGGCATAGTGGGTTCACACCTGCTGGTTCGTGACAGTACACTGAGGCCATGGATCCCGCTGGTCACCCCAGACCTGTCGTACAGGACCTGCTACATGAAGTCAGACGTCAGAGTGAACGCCAGGACGTCATGATGCAGTTTATGCAAACTGTGGCTGCTCGTCTGGACGCCATCGCTTCTCCAGCTACTGCAGAGTCGCCTGTCGCTGTCTCCCCTGCAATGCCCATAACAGCAAATCTGGAATTGAGTGCCGCTGGCGTGCAACTCCCTCTGCCATCACGCTACGGTGGAGATCCCAAAACCTGTCGTGGATATCTGAACCAGTGCCTGATCCACTTTGAGTTGCATGGGCAGAGGTTTCCTACTGAGCGGTCCAAGGTTGCCTTCATTGTGTCGCTGCTGTCGGATGAGGCCCTTGCCTGGGCAAATCCTATTTGGGAACATGGAGGTCCTGAGACTACTAATCTGCAGACTTTTCTGGCTACTTTCCAGCTGGTCTTTGAGGAGCCCGGCTGCACGTCCTCCGCAGCGTCAGCTCTGCTACATCTTAAACAAGGTTCTTTGTCTGTGGGACAATATGCCATCCAGTTTCGTACCCTGGCCGCTGAACTCGCATGGAACAATGAGGCCCAATTGGCGGTGTTCTGGGAGGGCCTTTCTGACCGGATTAAGGATGAATTAGCTGGTTGTGACCGTCCATCTACTCTGAATGACCTAATCACCTTAGCCACAAGGATTGATATGCGTTTCAGGGAACGTTTTAAGGAGGTCGCAAGCACCAGAAGACCACCTCGTTTGGCTCCATCCTTCCAAAGGCCGGTTCTTCCAGTAGTGTCCACCCCATCTGAAGAGCCCATGCAAACAGAGCGCCTTCGTTTGTCTGATCAGGAACGTTTACGCCGTAAAGCAGAGAACCTGTGTCTGTATTGTGGAGGCAAGGCTCACTTTGTCCATAATTGTCCACAGAAGCCAGGGAACGCCTAAGTCTAGGATCAGTTGGAGAGATGATCCTAGACAAAGAAAAGTCCTCTCCGAAACTCTCTGTTCCGGTGACTCTATCTCACAAGGGAGTCACACTGTCTGTGTCAACATTCTTGGATTCTGGGTCAGCCGGTAACTTCATTTAGCAAGCTCTGATCCATCAGTACCAGCTCCCTAGGGTTCGTCTTGAACGACCTCTGTCAGTTGCCTCTGTAAATGGACTACCACTTCCTGAACCTGTACTTTTGGTTACTAAGCCCCTTAAGATGCAAATAGGGGTCCTGTACTCTGAGATGATCTCCTTCTATGTGCTGCCGGAGTCTATGAATCCGATTATCCTTGGCCTACCCTGGCTGCGTCTGCATACTCCAGTTCTGGACTGGCACTCAGGTCAGATTTTGCGTTGGGGATCATCCTGTCAGTCTGCCTGTTTATCTGAGGTTCGACCTGTTTCCTCGCCTACTGTACCTGTTGACCTGCTTGGACTTCCGCAACAATATGCCAGTTTTGCGGATGTCTTCAGTAAGAAAGAGGCTGAGACTCTGCCTCCTCATCGAACTTACGAATGTCCAATTGACCTGCTGCCTGCTGCCACTCCTCCTCGAGGTCGTGTTTACCCACTCTCACTTCCCGAGACTCAAGAGATGTCTGACTACATCAAAGAGAACCTCGAAAGGGGGTTTATCCGAAAATCTAGTTCACCAGCCGGTGCCAGATTCTTCTTTGTGCAGAAAAAAGATGGATCCTTACGGCCCTGTATCGACTATCGGGGTCTGAACAAGATCATAGTCAAGAACCGATACCCTCTACTGCTAATCTCTGAACTCTTTGACAGGATCCTGGGGGCTAAGGTCTTCACTAGAGATGAGCGAATCATTTAAAAAATTATTCGCCGAACATTCGCCGAACTTTTCCTAAAATTCGTATATTCGACGAATAGATTTGTTGTATTTGCGTACAAAATATACGTTATTATGTGCTATTAGCGAACATTCGCTCACTAATAACGAACGTTCATTTACAAAATGTACGCAACTTCTTAGAAGACGTATGCATGAGCGTACAAATAGCTTATGAATCTTAGCGTACTATTGTCTAAGCGATTACGTGATACGCAGGCACGTACGAGGAGAGGCCGGGGCGTGCACTCCTCAGAGGCAGAGCGAATATTCGAGACATATATATGGTAAAGTGCAAATACATTATTATAGGTATAATATAAAAATTTTAAATATCACCTACCTAGTATGCTCACGGACACGTTTAAGTCTCTTTTCTTCTGATGCTTGCCATAGAACTGGAGCAGAGTCCCAAACTCAGTCGCAATTTGTAATCCACATAGGTAAAATTGTAATCCAAATGGGTAAAAAAAAAGCAGCAAAGGTTCCTTAAAAAACCCTCTTTCAAGGGGCTCCCCAAATAACCTGAAAAGGGGGAAAAAGGGATGAGGCGCACGAATGCGCAACTTAATTTCCTGAGTTGCCTCGTCATCCTCCCGCGCTGGAGAAAGGGGCAGAACTACCAGGGAGGAGTCTGCATCGCTGAATTGAATTCGTACGCAACAGCATATAGAGTAACTACCAGGAAAAAGTCTGCATTGCTGAATTGAATTCGTACGCGACAGCGTAACTAAATTATACGTAGAATAGCGTATAATTTATAGGACACACTACGTAGTGAATGCGTACAAAAGCGAAGCGAATCACCTAATATTCGGATTCGCTTCGCAGCTGAAACATCCCAAGATTTGATACGAATCTACGAAACGGCAAATAGATTCGCTCATCTCTAGTCTTCACCAAATTAGACCTACACGGTGCATACAATCTTGTCCGCATTAGAAAAGGCGATGAGTGGAAGACTGCTTTCAACACTCGTGATGGTCACTACGAGTACCTCGTCATGCCCTTTGGTCTATACAATGCTCCCGCGATATTCCAAGAGTTAGTTAATGACATCTTCTGGAACCTGCTCTATGTTTGTGTGATAGTGTATCTGGACGATATACTGATCTACTCCCCTGATCTGGTCACCCATCGGAAGCATGTATGTTTAGTTTTGCAGCGGTTGAGAGAGAATCGACTCTATGCCAAGCTTGAGAAATGCATCTTTGAAAAATCCTCTGTACCGTTCCTCGGATACATCATATCGAATGCCGGGTTGCAGATGGATCCTGAAAAGTTGAATACGTTATTAGACTGGCCACGCCCACAGGGTCTTCGTGCTATTCAGCGCTTCCTTGGGTTTGCGAACTTCTATCGCCAGTTCATCCCAAACTTTTCTTCACTTATGTCTCCGGCCTCCGCCCTTACTAAGAAAGGGGTGAATGCCAGAGTCTGGACTCCTGAGGCTGAAGCCGGCCTTTGTCCAGTTAAAAAAGGCCTTTGCTTCTGTACCTGTTCTGCATCATCGCGATGTCTCCTGCCAATTCTTTTTAGAAGTGGACGCCTCCTCCAACAGCTCGGTGCTGTTTTACTACAGAAAGCTTCCAAGGGCAAGATGTCTAATTGTGGATTTTTCTCCAAGCTCTTCTCCCCTGCTGAGAGGACTTACTGTATTGGGGATAGAGAACTTCTGGCCATTAAACTTGCCTTGGAGGAATGGCGTTATCTATTGGAAGGGACTCAACATCCTGTGATAATCTTCACTGACCACAAGAACCTTACGGATCTGCAGACGGCTCAGCGTCTGAATCCTCGCCAAGCCAGATGGGCACTCTTCTTCTCCCGCTTTGATTTTGAGCTGCACTTTCGCCTGGCCGAGAAGAACATCAAAGCTGATGCGCTGTCTCGGTCATTTGACTTCTCTGACCAGCAGGAGGAGCCCCAGTACATATTCGATCCTGCCCACTTGATCACAGTGGCTCCTGTCCTGGTAAAAGACATCCCTCCTGGGAAGACTTTTGTGCCATCTGCTAAGAGAAAACATGTACTTGTTTGGGGACACAACTCCAAGCTGGCTGGTCATCCTGGGATACTCAAAACCACAGAACTTCTGTCTTGCCACTACTGGTGGCCCACATTGTCTAAAGATGTGCGTGATTACGTGTCTGCCTGCACAATCTGTGCTCAAAATAAAGTCTCCAGGACCAAACCACCCAGGCTGTTGTTACCTCTTCCTGTTCCTGACGCCCCGTGGCAACACATTGCCATGGACTTTATTACAGATCTGCCTTCTTCTGCCGGATGTACAGTCATCTGGGTGGTAGTGGACCGGTTCTCCAGGATGGCGCACTTCATTCCTTTGTCTGGTCTGCCTTCAGCTGCTGAATTTGCTAAATTGTTCATGAAACACAAATTCCGCTTGCACGGCTTACCTTGCCATATTGTTTCCGATCGCGGAGTCCAGTTCACTTCTAAGCTCTGGAGAGCCCTGTGCTATTTACTCGAAGTAGAGCTGGACTTCTCTTCAGGTTATCATCCACAGACTAATGGACAAGTTGATCGGGTCAATCAAATATTGAACTATCTTCGGCATTTTGTTTCTGATCAACACAACAACTGGGTTCAATTGCTTCCATGGGCTAAATTCTCCTATAACAACCACTCTAGTGAATCTACCGGATCCTCTCCATTCTTTGTCGTGTTCGGACAACACCCTCGTACTCCTCTCCCTGTTCCAGCATCTTCTGGGGTACCTGCTGCAGATTCTTCATTTAGAGATTTCTTGAAGATTTGGCATGACACCAAGGTCTGCATCAATAAAGCGGTGACTCGCAATAAAATTAATGCAGACAAAAGAAGATGGAAACCGCCTCACTTCTCGTCAGGAGATAAGGTATGGCTCTCTTCAAAAAATATTTGCCTAAAGGTTCCCAGTTTCAAGTTTGCCCCTAGGTTCCTTGGACCCTTTGAAGTTTTGAAGAGGATCAACGAAGCGTCATACAAGTTACGTCTGCCCTCCTCTCTGCGCATTCCTAATGCCTTCCATGTATCCCTACTTAAGCCGGTGGTTCTTAATCACTTCTCGACGGCTCCTTCTACTCGTACTCCGGTGTCTGGAGATTCTGACGAGGTCTTTGAGGTCAAGGACATCCTTGACATCAAGAAGCACGGCAAAAAGACTTATTATCTTGTGGACTGGAAGGGCTTTGGTCCTGAAGAAAGATCGTGGAAACCAGAGGAGAACATTCATGCTCCGAATCTGATAAAAAGGTTTTTGTCTTGCTGTGGCCTCAAGAAAATGGGGCGTAAGGGGGGGGGGTACGTAACAGCGACTGCTTTGTGCCGCAGTACCCCTGCTTACCGCTGCCATTCTGGGCGTCGTGTCCAGCAGTGAGCTCCTGGTTGTACTTTCCATTCACCGCTGCAGTCCTGAGCTCTGGCTGTGTAGTGCTGTTGCGCGATGATCCGCTCCAGTGCTTCCATACTGCCCTGTATTACTTCACTCCCTCTGAGCTGGAGCTGGTTCATCATGTGACTATGCTAGGTCATGTGGGTTGGTCACATGTCCTCTTTGACCAACCCTGGACCTATTTATGCTGCTAAACCCTCTCCCAAGATGCCTCAGTGTCAAGGTCCTATCTTGCATTTTGGTTATACCTGTTCCTGCTTGTGTTCCTGTGTTCTGACTCATGCCTTGTTATTTGACTCCGCTACCCACCTGATCCTTGCCTGCCTGCATTGACCTTCTCGTTTCCGACTTGGATTGCCTGACTACGTACCTATGCCGCATGCCCTGACCCTTTGCCTGTCTGACTCTGCTTCTGCCTCATTCCTTGGTCCTCTATTGCCTCTCCTGGATTCGACCCGGCCTGTTGACCACTGTTGTACTACAGGTACCTTCGCAGGTATCTCCTGGCCCCCCTGGACCAGCTGCCTCGTGTCCTGACCCTCTTCAGGAGGTAGTGACCTGGTGTTCCCCTCGGAAAGTCTATCCCCACCATCAGGGGTAATTGTGAAGAATGAGGGGTTTCACTTAGACAATGCCCTTAGAGGAGGTAGGGCGCGAGGCACAGTGGGTCCACACCTGCTAGTTTGTGACACCATCTTGTATATTATTTCATTATTTGATGCATTTGAGAATTTAGAAATGTCTATATTCAGATTATTTTTGCACTGTTTCATAAGAGAAGACTATTGAAGTGCCATAAGTGACCTTCCTTGTCCAAAAAGTTGGGAGGTATGTTTTTGTAACCTCAATTAGCACAGCAAGCTGTAATAGAATAGCCCCTATTAGCCAGGCTTTACACAGTTCAATTGCCCCCTCTCTCTTCCTTTAGTGTGGATCATGCCTCCCTATTATATCCCTACACTATGAATAAGCTGTCCCTGAACTGCTCAATAGTAATTTATTGTTAATAAAGTTTTCCCTAAACACTGTCCCTAGTGCCTGTAACGTCTCTCCCTAAGTTCACTGGAAAATGGGGGAAACAGGGCAGGAGGAGACTTTTTATAGGGCTTTGACATCACAGGGGCCTGGCTATCTGCTGACTGACTGCATGGCATTGTGGGAGTTCACTCATTCTCAGGATATTTACTTGCTCTATCTAACGTGCAGCAGCCATTTTAGGAAAAATATGATTAATTACCACAAAGCGTAAGGAAATTAGAAATTAGACTTCAGGACAAATCAAATTTTTCCTGAAATTCTGACCGAATTCCACTTTGTCAACTTCAATTCGCTCATCTCTAAAGTCTATCCCAGATCATCTTAAGGTCTGTTTTCTGGATAGTTTAAGTTGATGGCCATGATCCACTTTACAAGTTTCTCGATGACTAGCTCACATTGAGCAAAGAACTTAGCAAAGTCTATTGTGGCTTGGTTAGTACTGAGGTTGGCAGAGCATTGCCATGGTGAGAGTGTGGTGTGTGGTCATACCCGTTAGAAATCTCTGCTTTAGCTTCACCAGTATCATAGCATTTTGGGTTGAAAAGTTGTGTCACATTGCTGTGTGTTCTCTCGCTTGCAGAACTGTGATCTGAAGTCAGCTTCTTGCAATAAGGTATGATGTGTTTGACATGGAGTCACTGATGGAGTGTTGATAGATATACTCTGAAGTGCACCCAAATGAATCGTGGGGAACTTTATCCAGGACAAGCTCACTGCTGCATCCACTGTGCTCACTGTCAGGACATGTGGCTGTCTCCAAAGCTTCTGCTTCAGCTATAGCAGCTGCTGTTTCCTTTTCAATAGTGAGCTTCGCTAATACGGCTTCTAGGTGTGACCTTTCTAGTTGTAAAGAGTTCTGTTGTTGCGCTTGTTGTCCTACCATCTCTGCTTCCAGGGATACTTGTTGTTATCCCCTTTCTACTTCCAGGGACACTTGTGCCCTTTCCGCTTCCAAGGTTAGTTGTTGAAGTTTCAGTTGCATCTCTTGCTCAACAAAGGTAGTCCATGCTTCTGCTGCTTCAGCCTTTTTGCGTGGGCGATGGCAAAGGCATTGCCCACAGACGATGCCTTGGAGGAACTTGTGATCCCTGGCTTCGTGATATACCTTGACAGTTTGGAGATTGTTGTGTTGCCTGTTTGTAGTTGACTGAGTAGACAGTAGCCCCCATTTCACGTATCCTCGAGGTCTATGCAGAGCACGATAGGCAGTTAAACACCTTCCGACTAGCCAATAAAGGAGACTGAGTGAAATTCTGTTACTTTATTAACCGGATGTAGGATAAGGGTGAAACTGAGGAACAAATATTCCTCATCTGCAATATGCAGTTCATTTCTGGTCACCAGTCCATAGAAAGGATGCTTTGGAACTGGAAAAAGTACAAAGGAGAATGATTAAACTGATAAGTGTCACGGAGGGTCTTAGTTATAAAAAAAGATTAACAGAGTGAAATTGATTTAGTCTTAGACGTCTAAGGGGGGAATTATTAACCTATACAAATATATAAATGGGCCATACAAAAGATATGGTGAAAAGCTGTTCCATATAAAACTCCCTCAAAAGACAAGGGGGTACTGCCTCCGAATGGAGAAGAAAAAGTTCAATCTCCAGAAGCGTCAAAGCTTCTTTACTGTAAGAACTATAAATCTATGGAATAGACTTCCTCAGGACATGGTCACAGCAGGAACAGTGGATAGTTTTAAAACTGTTTAGAATAATTCTTAAAAGTAAATGACATGCTTATGAAAATGTGTAGAAATCAGATTCTCACTTCCTTTCTGGGATTAGCATCCCTTCCCAACCCTTGGTTAAACTTACATAGTGTGATGATGTGTATAGTAAAGTGCACAGTAGATGTATAGTGGGAGTGTGTATCTCACCCAGTTGTTCAGTTTAGCTGGGTGAGATAACTGAAATCCTGAAGTGGTGCTGCTTCAGCAAGGCATAGCTTGCTGGAGTTTGTTTTGGTTAATGTTGTATGTGCTGGATTTCTTGGACTTTCTTCCACTACTGACATTACTTTAAACCCGAGGTGATCGCAGGTGAGGCCTGCTATAATCAAGGGGGGGATAAACAACCCTCTGTGTGATGTCTGGAGAGAGAAAAGCTGAGGAAGCCTGGAAGGTTGGAGCCTGCGGAGGCTCTGTGTGGTCTCAGCCAGGAGGGCTGAGGGGCAACAAGGCTGAGGAAGCCTGGGAGAGAAACTGACCCGAAGGAAGAGGGTTGAAGCCTGTGAGGCTCAGTGTGGCCTCAGCCAGGAGGGCTGAGGGGCCACGAGGCTACATGTAGCCGGATCTCTCCCCTGCGAGTGTGGACTCGTATTGGAGAATTGTGTTTTTCTAGGTGAACTAGAGAACAAATGATATGTTAGTTAGAGCCCAGACGGGCAGTTGTTTGTTTGGCTATGTTTTTGTGCTGGTGCCTCTAAGCACAATTGGACATTAAAATCCCTATCGTTGGAAGATTTGTGGTTGCTACCTCAGAGAGAGCAAGTGATCCCTTTCAATAGTTACATAGTTGTTAAGGTTGGAAAAAGACAAAAGTCTATCAGGTCCAACCTGTAATCCTGCTGTATCAATCCCTGGATGACTGTCTATCTTCCTTTTAAAAAGGGGTTGGGCCAAAGGGAAAGGGTGTGTAGAACAAGATTTCTATACATTGTCATAAGCCTCAATTTTATTTTAATTAAAAAGTCATCTAAACCTTTTTTGAAGTGATCTACTGTATTTGCTGTGACCAGCCCCTGCGGCAGGCTATTCCAGAGATTCACAGACCTTACTGTAAAGAATGCTTGTTGCGTTGTCGTAGGGAATGGCCTCTTGAGGGGGTTTAACACAGAATAGCTTCCCTCGGTCTGTTTATATATTTGTACAGGTTAATCATGTCCCCCTTAGATGTCTTTTTTCAAGGCTAAACAAATTCAGTTCATTTAATCTTTGTTCATAACTAAGATCTTCCAGGCTCTTTATGAGTTTAGTGGCTCTCCTCTATACTTTTTCTAACTCCAGGGCGTCCTTTTTATGGACTGGTGCCCAGAACTGAACTGCGTATTCCAGTTGAGGCTGCACCAATGCTTTGTATAGTGGCAATATTACATCTCTGTCCCGCGAGTCCATACCTCTTTTAATATAAGACAAAATTCTGTTGGCCTTAGAGGCAGCTGACTGGCATTGCATGCTGTTATTTAGTCTATGATCTACTAATACACCCAGATCCTTCTAAACAAGTGACTCGTTTTACTCCCCCTAAGACATATGCTGCATGCAGATTATTCGCCCCCAAGTGTATAACTTTACATTTATCCATATTGAACCTCATTTGCCAAGTGGAGGCCCAAACAGTAAGTTTGTCCAAGTCAGCTTGTAACTTATTAACATCTTTCATAGACTGGACTGTATTACAAAGTTTGGTGTCATCTGCAAAAATAGAAACGCCACTATTAATCCCATCCTCTATGTCATTAATGAATAAGTTAAATAAATGTTACAATAGCGGACCCAGCACAGAACCTTGGGGTACACCACTTATAACCAGGGACCATTCAGAGTAGGAATCATTGGCCACAACTCTTCGGATATGATCATGAAGCCAATTTTCAATCCAATTACAAATTATATTTTCTAAACCAATAGACCTCAATTTACCCATTAGTCGTCCATGAGGGACAGTATCAAACGCTTTTGCAAAGTCCAAAAACACAATATCGACAGCCTTTCCTCTGTCCTGGCTTCTACTCACCTCCTCATAAAAACAAATCAGGTTACTTTGACAACCATGTTGGCTATCACTTATTATATTATTGACATAGTTAGTTACATAGTCCTGTATGTAGTCCCGTAGAAGGCCCTCAAACATTTTTCCCACTATGGATGTTAAGCTTACTGGTCTATAATTTCCTGGTGAAGACCTAGCACCCTTTTTGAAAATGGGAACCACATTCACCTTGTGCCAGTCTCTTGGTACATTGCCTGTCATTAACCCCTTCATGACATAGCCATTTTATACCTTAAGGACCAGGCCAAATTTTGGAAATCTGACATGTCACTTTATGTAGTAATAACTTCGGAACACTTTTACTTATCCAAGCCATTCTGACATTGTTTTCTCGTGACACATTGTACTTCATGACAGTGGTAAATTTGAGTCAATATAAAATCACCTTTATTTATAAATAAAATCCTACATTTACAGAAAATTTGGAAAAATATGTAATTTTCAAAATTTGAATTTCTCTGCTTTTAAGGCAGATAGTGATACATCACAAAACAGTTATTACTTTACATTACCCATATGTCTACTTTAAGCTGGCATCATTTTGTGGATGTAATTTTATTTTTTTAGGACGTTAGAAGGCTTAGAATGTTAGACGCAATTCTTAAAATTTTTAGGAACATTTCCAAAACCATTTTTTTAGGACCACTTTGTGGTCACTTTGTGGGGCTTACATAGTAGAAACTACCCATAAATTACCGCAATTTAGAAACTACACCCCTCAAGTTATTCTAAACTAATTTTACAAACTTTGTTAACCCTTTATGTATTCCACAAGAATGAAAGGAAAATTAAATTTTTGGCAGATTTTCCGTTTTAATCCATTTTTTCCTGTAATATATCAAGGATTAACAGTCAAGCAAAACTTAAAATCTATTACCCCGATTCTGCGATTTACAGAAACACCCTATATGTGGTTGTAAACGGATGTAAAGGTGCACGGCAGGGCACAGAAGAAACGGAGCGCTATATGGTTTTTGGAGAGCAAATTTTGCTGGACTGACACCATGACCCATTTGAATCCCTCCTGATGCACCCCTACAGTAGAAACATCCAAAAAGTGACACCATTTTGGAAACTACAGGATAAGGTGACCGTTTTATTGATACTGTTTTGGGGTACATAGGATTTTTAATCGCTCTATGTATTTTTTGTTAGGCAAGGTAACCAAAAATGGCCGTTCTGGCACAGTTTTTATTTTTGGTTTTTTACAATGTTCATATGGTTAGATCATGTGCTATTTTTATAGAGCAGGTTGTTACGGACGTGATGATATCAAGTATGTCTACTTTCTTTGTTTGTTTCACTTTTACATAATAAAGCATTTTTGAAAAAAAATCATGTTTTTGTGTCTCCATTCTGAAAAACATATTTTTTCTATTTTTCTGCCGATCGTCATGTGCAGGGGCTCGTTTTTTGCAGGAAGAGTTAACATTTTCATTGGTCCCAATTTTGGGTACACAATATTTTTTGATCATTCAGTATTACACTTTGTTGGGCAAAGAGGGGGAGGGGTCTGCCTTTATGTAAAGTCTTGTCTAAAGCCCACAGTGCGGGAAGATATAAGTGAGGGACATGAACATGTGGAGTCACTGTGGGTAGAAATAAATGGAGCAAAAAACAATAATAAAATACTAATAGGAGTTTATTATAAACCCCCTAGTATACCAGAGCCCATAGAAAATCTACTTCTAAACGAAATAGACGAGGTGACAAATAATAATGAGGTCGTTATTATGGGGGATTTCAACTACCCAGATATAGACTGGAAAACTGAAACCTGTATATCTCATAAAGGAAATAGGTTCTTGGAAATAACCAAAGACAATTACCTTTCCCAACTGGTTCAGGACCCGACTAGAGGGACGGCCATACTGGACTTAGTATTAACCAATAGACCTGACAGAACAACAGATGTGCAGGTTGGGGGACACCTGGGAAATAGTGACCATAATATAATAACCTTCCAACTGTCATTCAAAAGAGCATTTCTTCAGGGAGGAACAAAAATACCAAACTTCAAAAAAGCTAAATTTAGTCAACTAAGAGAGGCTATAGGCCTAACTAACTGGGACAAAGTCCTCAAAAATAAAAATATAGCCACAAAATGGGATATTTTTAAAAGCATCCTAATATCTAATTGTGAGAGGTACATAGCGAGGAAGCATTGAAAAACTATATGGAAAAAATAGAATATGTAAAAGACAAATAAAAAGAGCCAAACTAGAGACCGAGAGCTTAATCGCCAAAGAGAGTAAAACTAACCCTAAAATGTTCTTTAATTATATAAATGGTAAAAAGTATAAACCTGAAGGTGTTGGCCCCTTACAGAGTAATGAGGGGGGACTTGCAGAGAGCGATGAGGAGAAAGCAAAGCTACTAAATATCTTTTTCTCCACTGTATTCACTGAGGAAAATAAACTGTCAGATGAAATGCAGGATATAAAAGTAAATTCCCCATTAAAAGTGCCCTGTCTGACCCAGGAAGAAGTAGAGCTGCGTCTTAAAAAGATCAAAATAGACAAATCGCCAGGACCAGATGGCATACACCCCCGTATCCTAAGAGAATTAAGTAATGTCATTGCCAGACCCTTATTTCTGATATTTAAGGACTCTATACTGACAGGGAGTGTTCCACAGGATTGGCACATAGCAAATGTGGTGCCAATATTCAAAAAGGGTCCAAAAACAGATCCTGGAAAGTATAGGCCGGTAAGTTTAACATCTGTCGTGGGTAAACTGTTTGAGGGTTTTCTAAGAGATGCTATCTTGGAGTACCTCAATGAAAATAAGCAAATTACTCCATATCAGCATGGCTTCATGAGGGATCGGTCATGTCAAACCAATTTAATCAGTTTCTATGAGGAGGTAAGTTCTAGACTGGACCGCAGCGAATCAATGGATGTCGTATATCTGGACTTCTCCAAAGCATTTGACATAGTACCGCATAAAAGGTTAGTATATAAAATGAGAATGCTTGGCCTGGGAGAAAATGTCTGTATGTGGGTAAGTAACTGGCTCAGTGATAGAAAACAGAGGGTGGTTATTAATGGTACATACTCAAATTGGGTCACTGTAAATAGTGGGGTACCACAGGGGTCAGTATTGGGCCCTATTCTCTTCAATATATTTATTAATGATCTTGTAGAAGACTTGCATAGTAAAATATACATTTTTGCAGATTACACTAAACTGTGTAAAGTAATTAACACAGAAGAGGACAGTACACTGCTACAGGTGGATCTGGATAGACTGGAGGCTTGGGCAGAGAAGTGGCAGATGAGTTTTAACACTGACAAATGTAAAGTTATGCATATGGGAAGGAATAATGCAAGTCACCAGTACATACTAAATGGTAAAATATTGGGTAACTCTGACATGGAAAAGGAGAATTTTAGTGAACAGCAAACTAAGCTGCAGAAACCAGTGTCAGACAGCTGCTGCCAAGGCCAATAAGATAATGGGTTGCATCAAAAGAGGCATAGATGTCCATGATGAGAACATAGTCCTGCCACTTTACAAATCACTAGTCAGACCACACATGGAGTACTGTGTACAGTTCTGGGCTCCTGTGAACAAGGCAGACATAGCAGAGCTGGAGAGGGTTCAGAGGAGGGCAACTAAAGTAATAACTGGAATGGGTGGACTACAGTACCCAGAAAGATTATCAAAATTAGGGTTATTCACTTTAGAAAAAAGACGACTGAGGAGAGATCTAATAACTATGTATAAATATATATCAGAGGTCAGTACAGAGATCTCTCCCATCATCTATTTATCCCCAGGACTGTGACTGTGACGAGGGGACATCCTCTGCGTCTGGAGGAAAGAAGGTTTGTCCACAAACATAGAAGAGGATTCTTTACGGTAAGAGCAGTGAGACTATGGAACTCTCTGCCTGAGGAGGTGGTGATGGTAAGTTCACTAAAAGAGTTCAAGAGAGGCCTGGATGTATTTTTGGAGGGTAATAATATTACAGGTTATAGTTACTAGAGAGGGGTCATTGATCCAGGGAGTAATTCTGATTGCCTGATTGGAGTCGGGACGGAATTTTTTTTCCCTAAAGTGGGGAAAATTGGCTTCTACCTCATGGGTTTTTTGCCTTCCACTGGATCAACTTATAGGAAAACAGGCCGAACTGAATGGACAGATGTCTTGTTTTGGCCTTATAAATTATGTTACTAAGTAGACAAAAAATGGTTGTTTTGGCACATTTGTATCTTTTTACAGCATTCACCATAGGGGGTAGATCATGTGATATTTTTTATAGAGGAGGTCAGCAATACCTGATATGTCTATTTTTTATTTTTATTTTGTTTTTACACAATAAAAGCATTTTTGAAAAAAAAAATTTCCTTTCACCATTTTCACCAAGCCATATTTTTATTCTTTCGGCGATTGTCTTAGTTAGGGTGTTATTTTTTGCGGGCTGAGGTAGCGTTTTGATTGGTACTATTTTGGGGTGCATATGACTTTTTGTTTGCTTGGTATTAAGCTTTTTGTGATGTAAGGTGACAAAAATGGCTTTTTTGCACAGTTTTTATGGTGTTCACCTGAGGGATTAAGTCATGTGATATTTTTATAGAGCTGGATGTTATGGACGCCTCTATACCTAATATGTATACTTTTTTCTATTTATTTCACTTTAACACAATAAAAGCATTTTTGACACAAAAAAATAATGTTTCAGTGTCTCCATATTCTGAGAGCCATAGTTTTGTTTTTTTTTGTCTTTTGTTCGATTGTCTTATGTAGGGGCCCATTTTTTGCGGGATGAGGGGACGGTTTGATTGGTTGGATTTTTGGGGTACATACAGGGGCGGATTGGCCATAGATCTTACAGGGAAATTTCCCGGTGGGCCGATGCCCAGGGGGCCACCTAGGCCCTCTTCACGGCCAGCTAGTGGAAGTTTTTTGGGAATGTATTTTGTGCTGCTGGCAGTATTTTGTGATGGACTGTGGTATTTGGCTCTGTGGGGTTGTATAATGTGCCAAAATATGGTATTGGTGGCCCTGCCTTCCATCAATTTGGATCCAACTACAAAATGGGGCCACTTTTTAGTAATTTTTCCATGGCCACTTTAAGTTCCCAATCCATCCTTGGGTACATATGTCTTTTTGATCGCTTGGTATTACAATTGTAGTGATGTAAGGTGACTGGTGGCTTTTTGGCACATTTTTTAATTAATTTTAACTTTTGGGGGTAGAGTGTGTGATATTTTTATAGAGCAGGTCGTTACAGATGCAGCAATACCTAATACGTTTATGTTTCTATTTATTTTGGTTTTACACAACAGAAACATTTTAGAAAAAAAAACGTTTTTGTGTCTCCATTTTCAGAATGCCATATATTTTTCATTTTTTGGGCAATTGTCTCATGTAGGGGCTCATTTTTTGTAGGATGAGGTAACGGTTTGATTGGTACCATTTTGGGGTACATACGACATTTTTGATCACTTTTAATAAATTTTTTTGGTAAGTGAGGTGGGCAAAACTTTAATTCCATCGTGGTTTTTCTTTTCTTTTTTTTTATGGCGTTCACGGTGCGGGGAAAGCAACATTACTCTTTCATCAGTTCGTTACGGACGCGGTGATATCAAACATGTGTAGTGTGTAGCCCTAATAATCACCCAAAACTGACCCTAATACCAACTCTAACCCTAATCCTAATGCTACCTCTAAGACTGACCCTAACCCTAACACTAATCCTAACAATAATACCAACCCTAACCCTATCATCCAGATAGATACTCAGTATCTAATCAGGGGTTTGAGAACGCAGCGCTTGAAATGGCTTTGCAGCATTCTCACTGCTTTCCCTAGGCCGAGTGATGACACGTTCATTGGTCACATGGCCTAGGTACAGCTCAGCCCCATAGAACTGAATGCAATGTACAGCACAGTGCTTGGTGAGCACAGAGAAGGACATGGTGCTCACAGGAGCGCTGGTGCCTTCTCAATCAGCTGATCAGTGGGGGTCCCGGTTGTTGGACCACCACCAATCAGATACTGAGGACCTATCCTGAGGATAGATCATCAGTTTTAAAATGCTGGAAAACCATGTTAACTACAACCCCCAATACCTCATGTACCTCACACAGTAACCATAATATATGACTGTCCACATACATCTGTACCCATTGCATCTGTATTTGACATATAGCATATACAGCAGTGTACTGATATGTGAGGTACAAGGTATGACAATATTCGGTGTGTATAGATATACAGTATATACAGCATTATACTGATACATCAGGTAGGAGGGATAATAGATACAATGTGTAAAGATATATAGCATATACAGCAGTGTACTGATATATCAAGTACAAGGTAAAATAGATGCAGTGGGTACAGATATCTAGCATATACAGCACATACTGATGCGAGTTACATGGTGTAATTTATACCTCATACCTCACATGTCAGTACACTGCTGTATATACTATATATCTGTACACACTGCACCTATTATAGCTCATCTCATATCAGTACACTGCATGTATTATATGGTATAGTAGATACAGTGTGTACATATATAGTATGTACACCAGTGTACTGATATGTGAGGTACGAGATATAATAGTTGCAGTGTGTACAGATATATCTATATTATAATAATCAATGTCTGTTTGTCGGTAAGTCTGTCCTCTATAAGCATCCAAAATCCTGAATGGTTGGACACCAAATTTGGCACATAGGTACATCAGGTGTCTGGGAAGGTATTCATAAAGGTCTCAGCTCTCTAGAATATACAGTTCTTAAGATATTCCCTAAAAATGCAAATATGGTACCATGATATGATCCATATGAGCCAATAGAAGCTCGCAGCTCCTTCACTCATATCCTGACATACACACGGTCACATGACCCTTATTAGCCAAAAGAAGCTTGCAGGTCCTTCAGTCTTCATCTTACTAACATACACACAGTTTTACACCAGGTTTCTGTTAAAGGTCACTGTTAAGGGGGTTGGGTGCTGTGAAGGTAACTGTTAAGGGGCAGGGCACTTTTACCCATTCCATTCTAGCTTCTGTACACTGTAAAGTGGGCACTTATAAGAGGACTATACAAAAAGGGGCAGATATAAGAAGCCCTATACATAAAGAAGGTCATATAAGAGGCACTATACATAAAAGTGACACATATAAGAGGAACTATACATAATGGGGACACTATACATAAAGGAAGCATAAAGGGAAAGCGTTAGTTAATAGTGTTGATCGAGCACCATAGTGCTCGGTTAGAACACTAGGTGGTGATCGAGTGCTTTACCGAGCACCCGAGCACAATGGAAGCCAATGGGAGAACCAGAGCACTAAACCAGGCACACCCTGCTCTAAAGAGGGGAGGGTGTCTGGTTCATAGGGAAAGGTGAGAAAATGATGGAAACACCACTGAAATGGTTTGGGAACAGCATGGGGAGGATGTCTGGATGCATCTTGGACTCCAAAGTCACTGCTGGGAACGATGTTGTCCAAGTATTACTCCACTTTTACGGAATGACAAGAATACGCCCAAAACAGAGGATAAAATTGATTTTAGAGGAAATAGTTAGGAAACATATATTTACTTGTATATAAAGCACAAGTGTTGCCAAAAATTACAAGGAACAGACACTCCAATACACCCTTTATTACACATAAAGTAGGGCATCAGACACACCCTTGAGAAATTATGATTGATGGCCTGCTTCTGACACTCAAAAACATTAGGGGTGAGGGTCTGCTGCTGAGCTGACCCTCTAAAACATTAGGGGCGAGTGCCTGCTGCTCATCTGACAGTTTAAAACATTAGGGGCGAGTGCCTGCTGCTCATCTGACTGTCTAAAACATTAGGGGCGAGTGTCTGCTGCTCATCTGACCGTGTAAAACATTAGGGGCGAGTTCCTGCTGCTCATCTGACCATCTAAAACATTAGGGGCGAGTGCCTGCTGCTGAGCTGACCGTTTAAAAAAATTATGGTTGAGGGCCTGCTGCTGAGCTGACCGTCTAAAAAATTATGGTTGAGTGCCTGCTGCTGAGCTGACTGTCCAAAAAATTATGGTTGAGGGCCTGCTGCTGAGCTGACCATCTAAAAAATTATGGTGAGGGCCTGCTGGTGACCGTCTTAAAAATTAGAGGTGAGGGCCTGCTGGTGACCGTCTTAAAAATTAGAGGTAATGGTGCTGGTGACCGTCTTAAAAATTAGAGGTGAGGGCCTGCTGGTGACCGTCTTAAAAATTAGAGGTGAGGGCCTGCTGGTGACCGTCTTTAAAATTAGAGGTGAGGGCCTGCTGGTGAACGTCGAGGGCAGCCTAATAGGCAGTTTGATATGATGGAGGATGAGGAGGAAGAGGACGAGAAGAGGAAGGGGTACATGGGAATACAGTGTATTCAATTCATCCTAAAAACAACATTTAAAGTTCCTTCATGTTCAGCCGCTTTCCTCTGGTGGGGTAGAGAAGTCAGGGGCAATCCAGGCCTTGTTCATTTTGATGAGCGTCAACCTGTCAGCATTTTCAGTTGACAGGCGGATGCGTTTATCAGTTATTATGCCCACAGCGGCACTAAATACCTGCTTCGACAAAACGCTGGCGGCAGTGCAGGCCAGCACCTCCAAGGCATAGAGCGCCAGTTCGTGCCACGTGTCCAGCTTAGACACCCAATAATTATAAGGCACAGAGGGATCACTGAGGACGTTGACACGGTCATCTAGGTATTCCTTCACCATCTTCCAAAACTTTTCCCTCCTTGTGACACTAGTCCGCTCATCAGGGTGAGGGTGCTGGCGGGGTGTCTTGAAACTGTCCCAGGCCTTGGAGAGTGTCGCCCTGCCTCTGTTGGAACTGCTGTGTGTTCCCCTCGTCTCCCTTCCTCGGGTGCCCAAGGAACTAAGTACTCTGCCGCCAGCGTTGTCAGCTGGAAATTTTTGGAGCAATTTTCTACAAGGGCCTTCTGGTATTGCACCATTTTGCTAGTTCTCTCCACCACAGGAATAAGAGATGAGAAGTTGTCTTACTAGCGGGGGTCGAGAAGGGTGAACAACCAGTAATCAGTGTTGGCTAAAATGTATATAACGCGAGGGTCACGGGAAAGGCAGCATAGCATAAAGTCAGCCATGTGTGCCAGAGTCCCAACAGACAAGGTTTTGCTCTCCACACCAGGAGGATGACTCTCAATCTCCTCGTCCTCTTCCTCCTCTTCGGCCCAGCCACGCAGAAGATATGGAGTAAACCTGCTATGGGTACTACCCTCTGTAGCGGTGGCAACCGTCTTCTGCTGCTCCTCCTCCAATTCGCGCTGAGAAGACAAACCGAGGGTGGTCTGGCTATCACCCTGTGTAGGGTCTTCCCCCATTTCCACCTCCTCCACATGCAAAGTGTCCGCCTTTATTGTGAGCAGTGAACGTTTTAGTAGACACAGAAGTGGGATGCATTATCGCCGCTCACCATCTGTGTAGATTCATCAAAGTTGTGTAAAACCTCACAGAGGTCAGACATCAATACCCACTTGTCGCTTGTGAAGAGCGGAAGCTGACTGGAAAGGCACGTGTATTTTTGTATTTTATTTACAACCGGGATGGTGTTTTTTAGATAGTTTTTGTATTTTTTAGTTAGGGACTCGCATGATAATGAGGATCCTTGACATGGGTTGCGAGCTTACATATTTTGCGGACATATATTGTTTGGTACACTGTATGTGAAATATGTACTAATATCTCATTACTATAATGTTTAGATTTTAGAACTATATGTATGCCAGTATCAGCATCATCATTAAAATAGTTAGTTGGCCTCATTAATAATTCCTCAATACTATCATTACATGTGTCATGTCAATAAAAACCATGAGTATTGTGTTTACTATTGTGTGCATAATGGACATTATACTCATTGTTATTTTGGTGGCAGATATGTATTGTAGCTAAATATATGTTTTCAAAATCAATAAATAACAAATAGAGGAGCGCTCACCCGAGTTCAGCACGACCGCCAAACAAACCAATTGGCTATAATTCAACAAATATAATCAAAAAGGTCGGCTAGTAGGCACACTAAGTATTTATTAACTGTACCTTATATTGCCAATATATATTAAATACAATAGAAAAACATTTAACAAAATAAAAACAATTATAAATATATTGAATGCATTCAACACCTATAAAACATGTGCGCTTTTTGTATATTTCCAGTCCCCTTTAGTGAAATCACTGCTGACTAATTTGTTAATGGCTCATGTGCAGCTGCTTTGTAGATAGTCACAGTAACACATATTATACTGGTTTTCAAGTATCGTCCTCAAATGATCGATTCCCACCGTAGTACTTAAAGAAAGTGGACAAATATATTCCAGAGCTATGCGCTGCTCACCGTCTCCTTCAAAATACTGATGCTGGTGGAGTCGGGAATTCTCAGGGAGATGCTGTGTTCATACGTAATGTCCACGGACCGGCTCTGCAAGTTGTTTGAATTCCAGCGCTAGTTGGATTTAAGGGCATACGCCCTATGATGGCTCGGGTGTCTAGCTGAGCCGCTCCTGCTCTCCCGGTTCCTCGTTCTCGGTGAGTCACTCGATTGTTAACTGGCCTGAGTCCGATGGGTTTTGCGGTATTTGATAGATGCGGTATTTGATAGATGGACGATCGGTCGCTGCAACACAAAGCCGAAAAATTCTAGACGCGTTTCGAAACTAGTTGTTTCTTCCTCAGTATCTCATCAATGCTGTCCTTCAGCCAGTTTTCAATCCAATTACAGACTATACTTTCCAAGCCTATAGATCTTACTTTACCTATTAAACGTCTATGAGGAACAGTATCAAAAGCCTTTGCAAAATCCAGAAACACTACATCCACAGCTGCCCCTCTGTCCAGGCTTCTACTCACCTCCTCATAAAAACAAATCAGGTTAGTGTGACAACTTCTGTCCTTGGTAAACCCATGTTGGTTATCACTTATGATATTATTTACAGTCACATACTCCTGTATATAGTCCTTTAAGAGTCCTTCAAACATTTTTTCCCACAACAAAAGTTAAACTAACTGGTCTATAATTACATGTGGAGGACCTAGATCCTTTTTTGAATATGGGCACCGCGTTGCGCCAATCACTTGGCACTGTACCAGTACCTAGAGAATCTTTAAAAATTATAAACAGGGGAACAGCAACGACTGAACTGAGCTCCTTAAGCACTCTTGGGGTGTAATCCATCTGCAACTATGACATTTCTAATTTACAAATTGCTTACTAAATTACCAACATAGTCGACATACAGTATATATATATATATATATATATATATATATATATATATATATATATATATAGATATATAAACATGTAGTAGTCATTGTTTAGAATTAATTTTTCTTTGGTGGGCCAGACCCACTGCGGGCTTGGTGATGAATTTCTTTGCGGAACTGGTCCCTGCAGCTCCGCCAACAATTCTTGACTTCGTCCACTTTAAAAACAATAACAACAATGGTAAATTTACAAAAAAACCATATGCTAGGGAGGACAGTGTATGACATGTGCTATACTAGGGAGGACAGCAGGGATCACACATGTATAGATTGGCCACTTACCCACACTCTGGCGACTCTGGTCTTTCGTTTTGGCCCATGCACTTTCAAACAGCTCTTGGGTAATTTCCAACCATGCTGCATCTTTTTTGTAGCGTTTGTGATATTCCCCAGACCATGTGTCCCAAATGCAGGACCTCTCCTGGACTAGAACAATTAGCTTCTCCACATCCATGGATTTTGGGGCTTTTGGCATTATGAAATTTGCTCTGTGGGGGCAGTAACCTCTCCAAACAGACTTTCCTCACTCCACTACCTGGAGCCACAACACAGAGAAACACTACTTCCTGTAGAAAATCCCTTCACTGTTGCTAAGTTACTTGCGTTTAAAACTGCATCTGGATGCAATGCGTTTTACACGCAGCCTCATTCACTTCTATGGAGCCAGGGAAACTGACGCGTGAAAAAAAAACTCATGTACACAGACCCATTGAAATGAATGGGTCAGGATTCAGTGTGGGTGCTATGCGTTCACATCACGCATTGCACCTGCGCAGAAAACTCGCTTGTGCGAAAGGGGCCTTAACCTGGCCCTGTCCATGGCCCCTTCAAACAGCAGGGGTACCAGAGGTCGGACCCCCATTGATCTGATATTGATGTCCCAGACCCCCTTTTAAAATCAGTTAAAAGTGCTAAAAAAGTCTCAGTGTAACAGACTTTTACTTCCAAAGGTGGAGTGAACTATATATATTTTTTAAGCGTAGGCAAAAAACACCATACCTTTCAAGTGTTTTTCATCTTGTTTTTCTATATGCATTTTTTAATGACATTCTGCATTTTTACAGGCATTTTTAAAATTGTATATAGAATCCAATAGAGAAAAACACTGGGGAAAAATAGAATACCTGAAACATGCTGTGTTTCACTCAAGACAATCCAACTATACATTTTAAACTAACTGCAACGTTTTATTACAAAAATCTTGTGGATGTGCCATAAATGTCGAGACTGTAATGACCTTTTAAGGCCACATTCAGCTGTGGTGGAAAATTACTTCCACAGCTTTTCATGTGCGTGTATTAGGGCCCACACACATAAATTTGGCTCTGGCTGTTTGTTTGTTTTTTGTTTTTGTTTCTATCAGTAAAAGAATGTCAGGATAAACACAAGCGTTTTTGTGTTTTTTGGTGTGTTTTTTTGCCACCCTGTTTTTGCCATGTTTTTGTGGTGGTTTTTCTAGCTTTTTTGTAGACAGTGTGTTATACCGCTAATGTATCTTTATGGTGCATTTTACCAACCAAGGAGGTGATGTGCTTGTGTTTGGTGCTTTTCTGTTTTTTTCTTCCTCTCTATCACCCTATGCTTGAGTCACATAGGGATAATAAAATTAGAACCCCCAGCACCAGTAAGTACCTGTCTTCCTCCTCATTTCTTCCTTGGAGTATGTTGTGTGCAGATACCTGGTCTGTTTCCAAGTTGGTATCTACTATTCTTTGTGCTACAGTGGCATCTATTGGTCAGTTTATAGTACTACTGCTATATAAATTTCTAAGGTCAATGTATTTTTCTTAGGTCAATAATACTAACTTCTTAGTATAGTTCAGGGGCGGAACTAAGGGGGAATAACTACTATGTGGGGGCAATAAGAGGGCATGACTACTGTATGGAAGTACTAAGGTTGCATATCTACTGTGAAGGGGCATTATGTGAGCTTTCTACTGTGAAGAGCACTAAGGGGAAAATACTACTATGCGGGACACGATTTGGGCACACATGGACCAGGCGCCGTACTGTAAAGTAACTCTCTGTGAACCTAACCTGTCATTCCAGAAGATCATCTACCAACAAAATCTATTCCAGAGTTAAGTTGGTTTTCCAAAGATGACGTGAAGACAGACCTTTAGTTCCCACAACAAGGGTTTGACAAGGGTCTCAGTCTTTATACCTTGAAAGTCCAGATTTCTGTTTTATCTGCTTCATTTGGCATGAGATATGCTCAAGACCATCTTGTGAAGACTTTTTTAAGGCAATTTCCAGGCTCAGAGTGCTCCAACCTATCTTCTCCTGGAATCTTCCATTAGTTCTAAGAAGGTTGTATGTGCTGCTCTTTGAGCCTCTTCAGGAAGCCTCACTTACGCTTCTTTCTTGGAAGGTTTTCATCCAATTGGTAATATCTCCATATTCATCTGTATCCAGGGCCGATTCTAGCTCATCTGCTGCCTGAGGCAAAAGTTTAAAGGTGCTACCCCTGCAATTAAAAATTAGTATGAAAGCCAAGTAGCCACTGAATTCTGAGACTGTCCTGCCAAATCTGGGGTGGTACAATTACAGATAATGTTGATATCACCTGCAGTCCTATGTAACACCACAGGTATCACAGTGATAAAACTCTGAGTACAGATAATGTAGTAGATGTCCCCTGCAGTCCTATGTAAGACCACAGATAACACAGTGGTAACTCTGAATACAGATAATATAGTAGATGTCCCCTGCAGTCCTATGTAAAACCAAAGATAACACGAGTGCTGATAATGTAGTAATGTTAACTGCAGTCCTATGTAAAACCACAGACAACACTAGTGCTGATAATGAAGTAGTGTTACCTGCAGTCCTATGTAAAACCACAGATAACATTAGTGCTGATAATGTGGTAGTGTTACCTGTAGTCCTATGTACAACCACAGATAACACTAGTGCTGATAATGGGGTAGTGTTACCTGTAGTCCTATGTAAAACCACAGAAAAAACTATTCCTTAAAATGTGGTAGTGTTACCTGCAGTCCTATGTAAAACCACACATAACACTAGTGTAGATCATGTGGTAGTGTTACCTGCAGTCCTATGTAAAACCACAGATAACACTAGTGTAGATCATGTGGTAGTGTTACCTGCATCCTTAGTGTGCCTTCCTGTGCCTCTCCCATGGGACTCCATGCTAGCGGCGCTGCCTCCTCTTCTGTCTTCTTCTTCTTGCCCCGACAGAATGTCCTGATGCAGCTGCGTCAAGACATAGGAACACTGTGGGCATGGTGACGGTGACACACGCACATGGACAGACACACACAGGGAGACAGAAACACAGGGACAGACACACAGGGGGACAGACATGCAGGAGGATAGATACACACACAGGGACAGACACAGACACACAAGTGGAAAGGAATACACAGGGACAGCGACACACACACAGGGACAGGGACACACAGAGACAGGGACAGACACATACACATGGACAGACACACACAGGGACAGCGACACACACAGAGACAGCGACACACAGGGACAAGACACATGGGGACAGGGACACATGGGGACAGACACACACACACACAGGGACAGGGACACAAAGGGATAAGGACACAAAGGGACAAGGACACAGGGGCAGGGATAGGGACACACACAGGGACAAGGACACACAGAGACAGCGACACAGGGAGACAGACAAAACAGGGACAGACACACACATATAGCGAAAGGGACACAAAAGGAAAAGGACACAGGGATAGAGATACACATAGGGACAGGAACACACACACACAGGGATAGGGAGACACACAGGGACAGGGACACACACAGGGACAGACACACACACAGGGACAAGGACAAACAGGGACAGACACACACACACAGGGACAGATACACACAGCTAGGCCTCACCAAACTCCAGCCTGGCTTCTCTCCATACAGCAACACAGCTCTCTGCTCCTCAGGCTCCTCCCCCACTGGTCACATGGGCGGATGACTTCAGGAAGGTCCTTTAGCCAACTAAGAAGCACCATCTATCACTGGACTGAAAGTGAGCGGACATACAGGTGGGGGGGAGGGGGGAGCGCAGTTTAAAGGGAACACCTGGTGGCATCCAGCAGTGTGGATGCGCCCCTCAAATAAACTGCTGCCTGAGGCGAGATTCTCATCTTGCCTCATGACAGAAGCGGCTGTGCCTGTATCGGCGGTACAAATGGCTGTGCTGTGGCGGGGCAGGGGAGGGAGAGGCATCTCCCTTCCACGTTCTTCTGATAGGCTTCAGGGACTAGTGCCTGCAGGCTATTGGAGGCCGGCTCAGGCGGCGCGATGAAGTTACTATCATCGCGCAGCCTGAGCCAGGCAGCACACAGCAGGGACACAGGCCGGAAGAGTTCCTCAGGAGATAACAGAAATAAATGGAACGGCACTCACCACTATCTTCAATTCCTTTATTCTTAGTAACATAGTAACATAGTTTATAAGGCCGAAAAAAGACATCTGTCCATCCAGTTCGGCCTGTTTTCCTACAAGTTGATCCAGAGGAAGGCAAAAAAAACCCTGTGAGGTAGAAGCCAATTTTCCCCACTTTAGGGAAAAAAATTCCTTCCCGACTCCAATCAGAATTACTCCCTGGATCAACCACCCATCTCTAGAAACTATGACCTGTAATATTATTACACTCCAGAAATACATCCAGGCCCCTCTTGAACTCTTTTAGTGAACTTACCATCGCCACCTCCTCAGGCAGAGAGTTCCATAGTCTCACTGCTCTTACCATAAAGAATCCTCTTCTATGTTTGTGTACAAACCTTCTTTCCTCCAGATGCAGAGGATGTCCCCTCGTCACAGTCACAGTCCTGGGGATAAATAGATGATGGGAGAGATCTCTGTACTGACCTCTGATATATTTATACATAGTTATTAGATCTCCCCTCAGTCGTCTTTTTTCTAAAGTGAATAGGCCTATTTTTGATAATCTTTCTGGGTAATGTAGTCCCTCCATTCCAGTTATTACTTTAGTTGCCCTCCTCTGAACCCTCTTCAGCTCTGCTATGTCTGCCTTGTTCACAGGAGCCCAGAACTGTTAACAGCACTCCATGTGTGGTCTGACTAGTGATTTGTAAAGTGGCAGGACTATTTTCTCATCACGGGCATCTATGCCTCTTTTGATGCAACCCATTATCTTATTGGCCTTGGCAGCAGCTGTCTGACACTGGTTTCTACAGCCTAGGCTACTTTCACACTAGCGGCAGTCCGGATCCGGCAGGTAAAGGGTGCCGTCGGATCCGGACTGCCGCAGGGACATGTGTGTCACGCATGTCACACAGTACCATATACATACACACAAATACACACAAACACATACATACTTACATACTCCAGGCAGGCAGACCGCACATCTTCACGCCCAGGAGGCGCGCAGCTATGACGATTCCCCACAGCGCCCTCTGTATGTATGTCTGTATGTGTAGGTGACGGATCCGTCCTGAACTCCATTGAAAGTCAATGGAGGGCGGATCCGTTTACCATTGTGGTCACACCAGACGGATCCGTCCCCATTGACTTGCATTGGGAGTCATTCCGGATCCGTTTTGGTGCGGATGCCTGGACCGGAGAGAAAACCGCAGCATGCTGCAGTTTGTTCTCCGGTCTGAAGAAGGAACGGAATGCTTTCAGGAGCATTCCGTTGTCTTCAGTTCAGTTTTGTCCCCATTGACAATGAATGGGGACAAAATGGAAGCGTTTTTTTCCGGTATTGAGCCCCTATGACGGAACATAATACCGGAATTTAAAAACGCTAGTGTGAAAGTAGCCTTAGTTTGCTGTTCACTAAAATTCCTAGGTCCTTTTCCATGTCAGAGTTACACAATATTTTACCAATTAGTATGTACTGGTGACTTGCATTATTCCTTCCCATATGCATAACCTTACATTTGTCAGTGTTAAACCTCATCTGCCACTTCTCTGCCCAAGCCTCCAGTCTATCCAGATCCATCTGTAGCAGTGTACTGTCCTCTTCTGTGTTAATTACTTTGCACAGTTTAGTGTCATCTGCAAAAAATGATATTTTACTGTGCAAGCCTTCTACAAGATCATTAATAAATATATTGAAGAGAATAGGGCCTAATACTGACCCCTGAGGTACCCCACTAGTGACAGTGACCCAATCTGAATATGTGCCGTTAATAACCACCCTCTGTTTTCTATGACTGAGCCAGTTACTTACCCACATACATACATTTTCTCGCAGGCCAAGCATTCTCATTTTATATACTAACCTTTTATGTGGTACCGTGTCAAATGCTTTGGAGAAGTCCAGATATACGACATCCATTGATTCGCTGCGGTCCAGTCTAGAACTTACCTCCTCATAGAAACTGATTAAATTGATTTGACATGACCGATCCCTCATGTAGCCATGCTGATATGGAGTTATTTGCTTATTTTCATTGAGGTACTCCAAGATAGCATCTCTTAGAAAACCCTCAAACAGTTTACCCACGACAGATGTTAAACTTACTGGCCTATAGTTCCCAGGCTCTGTTTTTGGACCCTTTTTGAATATTGGCACCACATTTGCTATGTGCCAATCCTGTGAAACACTCCCTGTCAGTTTAGAGTCCTTAAATATTAGAAATAAGGGTCTGGCGATGACATTACTTAAAGGGAGTCTGTCACCTCCATAGCCCCTATAAAGCATTTACATAGCCCCATAGCACAAATAATGACAAATGTAACTGTACCTGGGGCGCTTTCCTCTGACTTGTAGAAGCTGTAAAAACGTACTTTAATCCATATGTAAATTAACTGTTGGAAGTGCCCGAAGGCGGAGCTCACCGCCGTGCAGCCCGGGCTCGTCTGCTTTTTTAAATGCTCTCACCGCCCCTATCACTGCCTCCGCCCGCCCTCCTCTTCACTTGCGTCCTCCGTCTGTTCCAGTCTCTCCCTGAGCCGGCGCATGCACAGTGGCTACGCCGATGCTGTGCCCACAATGGGCAATGCAGTGCGCATGCACCGGCTCAGCAAGAGCCTGGAACAGATGGAGGACGCAAGTGAAGAGGAGGGCGGGCGGAGGCAGTGACAGAAGCGGGGAGAGCGTTTAAAAAAAGCAGACGAGCCCGGGCTCCACGGTGGTCAGCTCCACCTCCAAGCACCTCCAACAGCTTATTTACATATGGATTAAAGTACGTTTTTACAGCTTCTACAAGTCAGAGGAAAGCGCCCCAGGTAAGTTACATTTGTCATTATTTGTGCTACGGGGCTATGTAAATGCTTTATAGGGGCTATGGAGGTGAAAGACTCCCTTTAATTCTCTTAGGATACGGGGGTGTATGCCATCCGGTCCTGGCGATTTGTCTATTTTAATCTTTTTAAGACGCAGCTCTACTTCTTTCTGGGTCAGACAGGACATTTTTAATGGGGAATTTACTTTTATATTCTGCATTTCATCTGACAGTTTATTTTCCTCAGTGAATACAGTGGAGAAAAAGATGTTTAGTAGCTTTGCTTTCTCCTCATCGCTCTCTGCAACTCCCCTCTGATTACTCTGTAAGGGGCCGACACCTTCAGGTTTATACTTTTTACCATTTATATAATTAAAGAACATTTTAGGGTTAGTTTTACTCTCTTTGGTGATTAATCTCTCGTTCTCTAGTTTGGCTGTTTTTATTTGTCTTTTATATATTCTATTTTTTTCCATATAGTTTTTCAATGCTTCCTCGCTCCCCTCCTGTTTTAGTGATTTAAATGCTTTCTGTTTGTCATTTATTGCTTTCTTTACAGCTCTATTTATCCACATTGTTTTTTTTCTTGTTCCTTAACCTTTTATTCCCATAAGGTATGTACCTCTCACAATTAGATATTAGGATTAGAGATGAGCGAGTAGTGAAATATTCGAAAGTTCGAAATTCGATTCGAATAGACCGCGATATTCGACTATTCGACCGAATATCGAATCCCATTAAAGTCTATGGGAAAAAAATGCTCGCCACTTGGAAATCTCAATTCGACCACTTGGAGGTCACCAAGTCCACCCTGAAACCTCAGAAAAGGATGCCAACACTGCTGGAATGCAACTGGGACAGCAGGGGAAGCATGTCTGGGTGCATATAACGGGCCCAATTCGCACTATTACGCCACTATCACAGCCTCTCAACAATACACTCCAAAGACAATATAACCTCTCTGTAAAGTGAGACCATACAAGGAAACCTTCTTTCCTCTACATTGCCATGGACCCCAAGCCAAACTAGACAAAAAAGAAGATAAAATTCTGCACCCCTTAAAATCACGTTGCCTATGGCAACCACAGATGGCATAGGCAAGGGGGAAAGCAATCAAGCCATCACTATTTTTCCCTCTGTGCCATCCCTGCCTTGCCCAGGCACATGTCCCAAAACATCATCCACGCCCGAGTAACACGGTTACTGCAAAAGGCCATTTGACCACCAACACTTTGGTTTGAGGCCGGGGATGCTACATCTCCCTGACAGCACACTGGGTGAATGTTGTGGAGGCGGGGACGGGCAAACCTGCTACCCCCACCCAAGTTTTGGGCCTTGGTTCTGTCTGGATTTCCGCAACCCTTACAGACAGCTCGGCAAACCCCTCCTTCTCCTTCTAGATTTGTTAAATCTGTCCACCACCCAGTCAAGTCCACAAAGTCCAGTCTCGTCGATAGCCTGCAGAAACTGCAGGGACCTCACTCTGACCCTCCTTCCTCCCACCCTGCCCAATGTTATCAACCCAGTGTTCCCACCCATGCAAGAATCGCAAGAGCTATCTGAGGATTTTGTTTGTTCTGATGCCCAAACACTGGAGCAAGCTCCATCTCTAGCTGATGGTGGTGTGGAACGGGCACTAAAGTGTAAAATGATTAGGGACGATGATGAGACACAGTTGCCAGCAAGGGAGGCTGTTGGAGCAAAGTGAGGCAGTGTAAGAGGAGGTGGTTGAGTATGACGAAGTCAGTGACCCGACCTGGCCCAGTGTCATGTCTAGCAGGTAAAGCAGTGGGGATGTTGAGGGATGCGTAGGACCGGAAAAGGCAGGAAGAGGCCGTGGGCTGGCCAGAGGCTCATGGAGAAGGCAGACTTGAGCCCGCAGGACCGCATCTCTTCCCTATAACAGGCCCCCACACAAAGCTCTCCCATCGAGGGCTCTTAGGTCCTTGTTGTGAAAATATTTTAATGAGTGCGCAAAGTTAGCTTGAGGTGAGCCCTCGAAAAATTATATGGAGGCCCAAGAGGTGAGCCCTCGAAAAAATTAAGTGGAGGCCAAAGAGGTGAGACCTCTTAAAAATTGTATTAAGGCCCAAGAGGTGAGCCATAATAAAAATTGTTTGTAGGCCCAAGAGGTGAGACCTCTTAAAAATTGTTTGTAGGCCCAAGAGGTGAGCCATGATAAAAATTGCTTGTAGGCCCAAGAGGTGAGCCATGATAAAAATTGCTTGTAGGCCCAAGAGGTGAGCCATGATAAAAATTGCTTGTAGGCCCAAGAGGTGAGCCATAAATATTTTTATTTTTTTTTTTTAAGGAGCAATTCTACGGCGGTTAAGGAGGAGGAGGAGGAGGTGGAGGAGGAAATGGCACTTCATACAGAGGGCACTTCACTTTTGGCTGCTTTCCACTGTTGGAGAAGCAAAGTCCGGGTCAATCCACTTGCTGTTCATTTTGATTAGCGTCAGCCTGTCGGCACTGTCGGTTGACAGGCGGCTGCACTTATCAGTTATAATGCCCCCGGCTGCGCTGAACACCCTTTCTGATAGCACGCTGGCGGCAGGGCAGGCAAGCACCTCCAAGGCATACAGGGACAGTTCCAGCCATGTGTCCAACTTGGAGACCCAGTAAGTGTAGGACACCGAGGGATCGGGGAGGACAGGGGTACGGTCTGCCAGGTACTCCCGCAACATCCGCCGATACTTGTCCCTCCTGCTGATAGCGGGCCCCGCAGTGATGGAAGTTGCACGAGGGGGTGCCATGAACGTGTCCCACACCTTGGAGAGTGTTCCCCTGGTGGCTGTGGGCCTGATCGATGTTGTGGGACTCTGGGAGACCCTCTCCTCTCTGCCGCCAGCGATGGTGGGTGGGAAAATCTCCATCATGTTCTGCACGAGTTCCCTCTGGTATTCCAGCAATCGATTCGTCCTCTCCTCTACCGGAATAAAAGAGGAGACGTTATCTTTATACCGGGGGTCCAGGAATGCGAAGACCCAGTACAGTTTGTTCTCCACTATCCGGACAACACGTGTGTCCCGGGAAAAGCAGCCCAGCATGAAGTCAGCCATGTGTGCCAGACTCTGAATAGGCATGACGTCACTGCCCCCACCAGAAGGATCACTTGCCATTTCCTCCTCTTCCTCTTCCGCCTCCTCTCCGCCCCATTCGCGCTGAACCAATGGGACGCACACAGCCTGACTGCTACCCTCGCCGCCAGCATCCTCCTCCTCTTCCACAGCCACCTCCACGTCGTTCTCCTCCTCCTCATCCTCCTCCTGCAACTGCCACTGAGAAGCAGACAAAAGTGTGGTCTGACTGTGTAGCTCCGTTGCGTCTCCTCCTACCCCCGTCTCCTCTGCATGCAATGCGTTCTCCCTTATTGCGATGAGCGATTCTTTAAGGACGCATAGGAGCGGGATGGTTACGCTCACTATAGCGTCCTCGCTGCTGACCTTCTTGGTGGACTCCTCAAAGATACGCAGTACATGGCATATGTCTGCCATCCATGGCCACTCGTGGTTGGCAAACTGAGGGAGCTGAGTTGGAGGCACGCGTGGATTCATAATCTGGTACTCCATCAATGCTCTCTGCTGCTCACACACCCTGGCCAACATGGAATAGGTGGAATTCCAGCGAGTCGGCAGGTCGCACAACAGCCGATGTTCAGGCAAATGGAGGCGTTGCTGGAGTTTTTTTAAGCTAGCAGCAGCTACAGTTGACTTCCGAAAGTGAGCGCACAAGCGCCGCACTTTCACCAGTAGCTCTGCCAGGTTGGAGTAAGTCTTTAGAAATTTTTTGGACTACCAGATTAAAAACGTGGGCCAGGCATGGTACGTGATTGAGTTCGGCAAGCTCCAGAGCCGCCACCAGGTTACGGCCGTTATCGCACACGACCATGCCTGGTCCTAGCTGCAGCGGCGACAGCCACATCTCCGTCTGCTGCAATATGGCGTCCCTCACCTCTGGGGCTCTG